>CM026220.1:1926311-1958811 GCA_014839995.1 Xenentodon cancila
GAGTTTAAGCACCTTGATTCAGCCTCTCACAGCTGCCTCCTCGTCCGCCGCCACTGCAACGCCTCCATCTTGAAGATTCATCAGCATAGATGAGATTTCACGCGTCTCCGTTGGTTGTCATGAGCGTTCCATGGTTACCTGCAGGTCACCTGGTAAGTTTCATTCATTCCTTTCTTTCTCAACCTGGCGGCTCCATGGACGAAGTGCGACACGACTCGTGAGAGCTGCCACCGCACCACAAACTATGTCCTCCCGTCATGACTTTCACAGTAACAGTTAATAGTAAAGTTGGTTGATCGTCCCTGAAAGAAACTTTAACATAACTGGTTATAAACTGGTAAACCGCTGATTAGATCAGGATCATCTACTCGTCTGCTCGACTACTGAGGCATTCGCAGATGACGTGCATTGTCGCTGTCCATGTTTGAACAGAACTAGAACCCTCTCCGTGCTGCCACACACCCGTACCCCCTCCACTACAGTTTGGCCAGGTCTGAGGACGTTATGGAGGTGGGAGGGTGTGGAGTCGAGCGAGAGGAAGAAGGAAAAGAAAAAAACAGAGGAAATAAGTCGACCATTTGTTGCTTCAGATGTGCTGCTAATCCTTTGATCGAACCTCTTATGCTCTTCAAACTTGCGACCGGGGCCAAGCTACTAATGAAATTCTGAGGCCGGCAGATAGGCCTCGAGCCGGAGCGTGACAGAGTCCATCTGGTGTGCTAAAGTCCCCCTCTGCTCTCAGACACACTGCTCAACGCGACTCAATGGGAACACTTTGAAGTGTCTTTGCTGTGTTTAAGCTGCTGCGCTGGGGCCAGATCTGCTCTACCTGAAAATAGATGGCACATTAACTGCGCTATGTATATTTTAATAGTAATGGCTCGCTCCCGAATACATTTTGGTGCATTTGAATAAAAATCGGCGCATTAGGATGAAACCATCAGCTTGTCCAACAGTCTCTTCACTACATTTTTCATGGTGAGCCACCTGCTCGGATTTGGAGGGAAACCTGCTGGACTGCTTTGTGGCACGGAGCAGGAGGAGGGCGCTGTTCCTCCAGAGCAACCGGAGACGGAGATTTTTAGAGCGTCTGGTGACAGCAGATGGTGGAAGGAGTGAAACGCTTCCAACGTAGCTGTCCTGTTCAGGGAAAGGAGGGGAAAAGCAGCAAAACTAATGGGAAATGTGTTAAAAGTGATACTTCAAATGAATCACGCCCTCACTTCCTGTGAGCTATAAAAGCAGCCTCAAAGAGTCGTCAGTGTAATTAGCAGACGCATTTTTCACTTATTGCAATAAAAACATGAAATAAGATGGACTTTTTTTTGAAGAAAAAGTACTTAAATTTCCCAAATATGAGCTCACACAACCACAGAAACTTGCGATCGCCCTCATCGTCAGCACGCATGCCGTCCTCAGAGGTACGGCTGCTCAGCCGGGAAAGTCGCTATTTTACAGTTTAAGTTCATTTTGAACGTTTGAGAGTTGGAAAAGGCATAAAATAGGACCCCTCCGGTGGCTCTGACGCCATTTAAGCACTGAAACACAGATTCCTTTCATCATTTCAGGATTTTTTTTGCGCGGTAGAAGGAGAAATATATGAAAATCCCTTCCGGTCTTCCTTTGAGGAAAAGTGATTTTAAACATTTCCATGTTTTCCTCACACAAATCTTGATAAGGCGGAGATCCTCTGCGGATCTTTGCTCCTACAGAAAAATGCTGCTTTTGTACCAACTCATCACAATCGATGTCCCTCTTTAAAAACCACTATTCCTATACCGTTTCCTGTTAGATGTCCGCATGCAGCTCAGACTGATGTTCCCACTGCTCACTTAGGAAAGAAAAAATATATAATATTATTTTAACTTGTCTCTCAGAATGTCATTTATTTTTTTCTTGCAATACAACATGTTTGCCCTCTAAATTTGAGATTTTTTTCTTGTCTTTTTCTCACGATGGCTGTGAAATGCCGTAGTCTTCCGACGTGAAATACGGAAGTTGTAATTGATAAAAAAACTAATGAATCTTGTAAAAATTTGTCCTGAAATTTCCAGTCCAGCTTGTCCAGTCGGAATGATGTTTTTTTTTTTTTTTGATGAAAATGAAAAACCTTTGGATATTACCACAAGACTTCACACACATAATAAGTGAGAATCTCTCTGGTGTCTACTCGCAGCCGCTCTGATTAAGTCTGGTTATTGATTACAGCTGCCCGCTGGTACAGATACAGATTCTTCTGCAAGCACCTTCATTCTTATTTTTATAGCTAAGAAACAGCTTCCAAGGATTTTGGAGAATCCTGAAAAAAGGCGCTGTGGCTCGATATGCGATTACCTGTGATGTTCCTGGCAGCTTATTAGACAAACCTGGAGAACCTGGATGCAGAGGTGGAGCTCGTTCACAGTAATTCTCTTTTCTAGCGCCAAAATTGAGAATAACTTGCAGAGGAAGCAACCTCAGAGACAAAAACTCTGTTTAGGAGAACCAACCACAACAGAGTTGGCGTCCTTTCACCCAATCTGCTCGTCTTCTGTGTAAAAACCCAAACCCTCCTCGGCCGGGAACGGACCAGTATTTTTATTTTCTCCTTTTCAAACGTGTCCACACTCGACAGACCTGCGCAGGAACCCTGATCCGTCTGGTAGCTGCTGTTTGAAAACATGCCTGGCTGCACTGACCCGATCCATACTACACACACACTCGCACACACACACACACACACACACACACACTCGCACACACACACACACACACACACGCACGCACACACACATCTCCACTGCGCCTGGGAGGATCAAATACACACAGACTCGCATGCAAGGATGCGTGTTGATACTAACACACAGAGCAAACAATGCAGGGGAGGAAAAGGATCTCAGACACACACACATGCACGTGCACGCTAACACACACACACACACACACACACACACACAGTTAACTACAGAGTTTCTTATGCCTGTAGGAAAAAGACGGGCAACAGCAGACCACCTGCTGGGAACAATACACACTCGCTCTGCTCGTCTTTTCCTCAGTTTGCTCAACTTGCTCCATTAATGCTTCGTTTGTCTTCTTTTTCACTTTTCCAACTTACTTCAAAAGCGAAGTCTGTTTGCTCTGCCTGGATTAGGTTTCCGTGAACAAACTGGTTCTAATCGCCAGGGTCCGAATACAAATCAGGTTTCGTGGGACGACTTTGGGCATTTGAATGTGTGAAACGTTAGAAGCAAATTATTCATGGGTCCCTCATGCGTGAATGTTCTTACATGTCACTGGCTGTATTTATTTTTGTACAATAAACTCATATCAAGAACAAAATAATCGTGTTATATTTGGAATATCTGTTACTGGTCTGTCTGTAGAAAGAACAACATGATTCCTTGTTTTAGCATGAGAAGAGGCACAAAGAGACGTCGCCTTGCCTCGGCTTTAAACTGCTAAAACATCCTTCTTTTTAAGCCCAGACGCCCTCGTTTTCTTCTTCTACGATCAGCCTCCACTGCTTTTCCCGACAGCCGGGTCACTGAATAGAGTGGCTACAGACGGCGTTCAGAAGCAGAGCGGTCAGCCTCCTCTCTGCGTGAGGACATCCACTGAAAAGGAAAAGACCTGACAGACTCGCTGATCCACCTCGCCTGGACACGCTGCAGTGATACTGGACCGTCATTTGGACGAGATATAAACGTGAAAAACAATAGTGAATGAAGGCGCTGAAGTACGAGACGGGTGCATGGCAGATGTTCACCTCCGAGTGCAGCTGTGAAGAAGCTGCACGGAAGTCTTCCGCAACCAATTCACCTCGTCCACTAGAGTACTTCAACATATTTGCTGGAACAAAATGGACAGAAATCTAAATATTCATACATAGATATAGAAATATCTCAAAATGTAAATAAATAAAGCCAAAACTGCTGCGACTGTGAAGCCGACGTCACCAGATGTTCTCAGAGAGACGATACGGTGTGTTTTAATTTGGGTGAGCAAACCCTCGAGCCAAAAACAATCCTGAAGGGCTGCGAAAAAGCTTAAAGTATAATCCACATACTGATGGCTGATTAAGCGATGATTACTGCGCAGATATGCCCACCTTCTGATTCAGCACTGATTTGTTTCTGTGGAGAGAAAAGGTGGGAGATGTCTTTCTTTTTGAGGAACTGAGCTGAAACTGAAGTGGGGTTTTCAAAGGTAATTGTCTGCAAATGTAAAAGTGGGGTTTTTTATCCGTTTAATCCTGTTAGATCTGCAAGGAGATCGCAAGCAGCGCTCTAATCTGTTCTAAGGTGTGGAAGAAGGGATAATGGAGATTGAAAAGATACCAGCGCTAAGGAAGTGTGCGCTGAGCAGCGTCGTAGCTTCCAGTGAACAGGGAAAATGAGCTTATAAAAGATCTGAAAAAGGTGCTGAAGATCTTCAACTGACAAGTTAATAAACACAAACGAAACCCCTGAGACATCCGGATGGATGGAAGACAACGGGAGGAACTTCCAGAACGAAGAACGAGTCGATGAAACACTAGAACCGACTCTGTCCTCCTTTACCCGCCGCCACACCGGCACCGCTTTGGCGGCTGCGGTTTTATTCTTCTTTGATATGATTATGTTAAAAACATGTTATATATAATCGTGACACATTGAACTCACAGCCAGTTCCACCGGTACAGAACGTACCAAACCAATCAGAGGCCAGCTATATACGATGACGCGGAGGGACGGCAAATATTCAAAACCAACCGCACCCGTCGGTTCACAACCACCTCCGCTGAGACTGGTCCACCCCTGAGTGGCGAACGCGAACATCACTTCACACAACGACGCTCAGCTGTGATATCAGCGCACCACAAAGGAACCACCCCCCGCAGGCTGTCCACATTTGTTCTCGTTTGGCCAAACTTGTGTCCAGATGTATGAATATGTTAAAAACAATCAACAGCACACAAACTATTACCTGAACCTCAGCAGCTAGTGTAAATTTAAATAAATGCAGTTTAGTTCATTAATTATTTCTGTGACTTTGGTTCCCATTAATTCCTAACAACGTTCTTCATTAATCGTGGAGTTTTTGAAAAGCTGCAGCTACGTACAAAGAAGGGAAACCTTTCAATTGTGTGGCAGATTAATGAAAACTTTCACACGTTATCTCCATCTTTCTGAATTTTCCCTGTTCCGACATCTCCAGCGCATCGATGCCAGCGTCCTGGAGCCTCTCTGGTGACCTCCAGGTTTGTAGCATCACACTGAAATGACCACATGAACACAGACTCGTCTGCAGGTTAAAGGCGTCAGTGTGGTCTCCTAGTATCCTCACCCCTCCGTATATTGTTGAACATCGTGGCTGTTTATGCACATCAATGAAGCACAGACTCCCTGGACGAGAGAGTAAACACAGCAGCACGGGGAGGAAGGTGCAACGGAGAGGATGTTGTGGATGTAAGATGCAGGTTGCAGATAAAAGCCATAATCACAACAAATGACCCCTTATTATTACAGATGTGGAGGATAACATGTTAAGCGTGGGAGAGAGCCTGAGGGGGAACGGGGCTCCACGGTGGTTTATTTTCCTCAGCAACAGGAAAAAGGAAAAAGAAAATACCAGCTTACGCGCTAGATTGCGCCCACGCCATTCCCAGGTTACCCCAGATTGACCACTGTTAAGGTGATTTTTAAAGTTTCACTGCCACCATCCATCTGCCGCTGCTGCTCCACCCGACGTGGATGTTTTTCCATCATCTATGAGACAAATCTGCTCGGTCAAAGTTGTCGCTGATGCCACAGAGACACTCTCTTATTCTTTATTTTTCATTTGCAGGTTTATTTTGTCTACGGTTTGCAAGTACATCCTGTAAATCTGAGAAAAATGTAAATCTGTGACGAGGCTTTGAGCTTTGGACTTCTCATGGTGGTGTGTTTCCTGCGAGCTTCAGCTGAAGGGTCAGCGCTGGAGGTGGGGGTCATGTGAGAGAACACCACTGGTCCAGGTTTAAGACGGCTCTGGTTTCCGCTGAGCCGGGGCTTTGTAGTGCAGGATCCAGAGGCCTGGCTCTAAAGCCCCAGGAAAATAAACCCAAACAGGGAGGAAATGTTGGCTTATCTGAGCTCAGGAGCACACCAAAGGGAAGATCTTTTTTTTCTTCTTCTTTTTTAAACGTGTACAATCCTCGCACACCCTCTCATCCAATTCCCACTGGCTATTTTATGCATTCTTTTCCAAACCATAAAACATCTAACACGCCTCTCCCTGTGTTCACGTGAAGCTTACCTTATTATGCTATTGTGTCACATGTTTGCTGCCCTGCTAAAGCCAACGAGTGTGAGTTGTGTGGGCAGTGAAACCGAGCTGATCTCCTTCAACAGGAAGCCACGGTGGTCCGCCAGAGGATTATTTATCATTTAGTCCTGTTTATGAGCTGAATTTGTTTCTGCTGTGAAGTCTAAACTGTACTCGTGACCTTTGACCCCACTTCTGTTTAACTTTTTGCTGCCAGTGCAGGAACACCCAGCTGCTCACACCTCAGCAGGATCACGAAACCGGGCCAACATGGTCAACTTCCCCACGAAACCGAGCCAACATGGTCAACTTCCCCACGAAACTGGGCCAACATGGTCAACTTCCCCATGAAACTGGGCCAACATGGTCAACTTCCCCACGAAACTGGGCCAACATGGTCAACTGCCCCACGAAACTGGGCCAACATGGTCAACTTCCCCATGAAACTGGGCCAACATGGTCAACTTCCCCACGAAACTGGGCCAACATGGTCAACTTCCCCATGAAACTGGGCCAACATGGTCAACTTCCCCACGAAACTGGGCCAACATGGTCAACTGCCCCACGAAACTGGGCCAACATGGTCAACTTCCCCATGAAACTGGGCCAACATGGTCAACTTCCCCACGAAACTGGGCCAACATGGTCAACTTCCCCATGAAACCGGGCCAACATGGTCAACTGCCCCACGAAACCGGGCCAACATGGTCTACTTCCCCACGAAACCGGGCCAACATGGTCAACTGCCCCACGGAACCGGGCCAACATGGTCTACTTCCCCACGAAACCGGGCCAACATGGTCAACTTCCCCACGAAACCGGGCCAACATGGTCAACTTCCGCACGAAACCGGGCCAACATGGTCAACTACCCCACGAAACCGGGCCAACCTGGTCAACTGCCCCACGAAACCGGGCCAACGTGGACAACTTCCCCACGAAACCGGGCCAACGTGGTCAACTGCCCCACGAAACCGGGCCAACGTGGACAACTTCCCCACGAAACCAGGCCAACATGGACAACTACCCCACGAAACCGGGCCAACATGAACAACTACCCAACGAAACTGGGCCAACATGGTCAACTGCCTCACGAAACCGGGCCAACATGGTCAACTGCCCCACGAAACCGGGCCAACATGGTCAACTGCCTCACGAAACCTGGCCAACATGGTCAACTTCCCCACGAAACCGGGCCAACATGGTCAACTGCCTCACGAAACCGGGCCAACATGGTCAACTTCCCCACAAAACCGGGCCATAATGGACAACTGCCCCACGAAACCGGGCGAACATGGTCAACTTTTCCACGAAACCGGGCCAACATGGTCAACTGCCTCACAAAACCAGGCCAACATGGTCAACTGCCTCACGAAACCGGGCCAACATGATCAACTTCCCCACAAAACCGGGCCATAATGGTCAACTGCCTCACGAAACCTGGCCAACATGGTCAACTTCCCCACGAAACCGGGCCAACATGGTCAACTTCCCCACAAAACCGGGCCATAATGGTCAACTGCCCCACGAAACCGGGCAAACGTGGTCAACTTCCCCACGAAACCGGGCCATAATGGACAACTGCCCCATGAAACCGGGCCAACATGGTCAACTGCCCCACGAAACTGGGCCAACGTGGACAACTTCCCCACGAAACCAGGCCATAATGGGAAACTGCCCCACGAAACCGGGCCAACGTGGACAACTGCCCCACGAAACCGGGCCAACATGGTCAACTGCCTCACGAAACCTGGCCAACATGGTCAACTTCCCCACGAAACCGGGCCAACATGGTCAACTGCCTCACGAAACCGGGCCAACATGGTCAACTTCCCCACGAAACCGGGCCATAATGGACAACTGCCCCACGAAACCGGGCGAACATGGTCAACTTTTCCACGAAACCGGGCCAACATGGTCAACTGCCTCACAAAACCAGGCCAACATAGTCAACTGCCCCACGAAGCCGGGCCAACATGGTCAGCTGCCCCACGAAACCGGGCAAACGTGGTCAACTTCCCCACGAAACCGGGCCATAATGGACAACTGCCCCACGAAACCGGGCGAACATGGTCAACTTTTCCACGAAACCGGGCCAACATGGTCAACTGCCTCACAAAACCAGGCCAACATGGTCAACTGCCCCACGAAACTGGGCAAACGTGGACAACTGCCCCACGAAACCGGGCCAACGTGGACAACTGCCCCACGAAACCGGGCCAACATGGTCAACGGATATTCACTTTATTGGTCTAACCAACTAAAACTCCTACGTTTTAAGAATCCACGAAAAAAAGTGTATCTAAAAAGAATTTAGATACACTTTCATTTAAATATGTGAAATTCCCGTTAACTCCTGGATCACTGAGGCGAAGGAGGAGTTACTTTTATAGACGTTTTGTTATAAATATCAACATGTGTTGCTAGCTAGAAATTACTTACCCTACCTTTAAAAAGATTCACACTGAATCTGGATACCAAACTGAAACCTGAAACTTTACAGAACGGACAGATATCTGGATATTTAAGAAGTATTCAGCTCTTTACGGTCAACATGTATTTTTAACAGCATTAAAAATACATTATTCTGTATTCTTTCAATTCTGGATCCCACAACAGTCGATGAGAGAACTATCGATCGATCGATGAGACCGGTCTGAAGATACAACTCTCCTTCATGAAAGCATGGCCGTGCAGACCCAACAGGAGCGTCGTTGATGTGAATGATCACACCCGGCCCAGACGTGGCAGTCCACCCGTCTGACGCCACACTTGCGGTCTAATATTAGCGCCTTGCACTTGCCTGAACAGGAAGTTTGGTTGCCGCAGGGAAAAGGCCAACTGTTACATCAAGCTCTGTGCCCCAATAATACACCTAAAAAACAAACCACTTTGTCAGGGTTAGAAAACAATCATTTAGATTAAAATCACCATCCTTTCTCAACCTTTGCCTGAGTAACTGTACAATTTCACACCAATGAAGCCTGACTTTTTTGTATTTTTTAAACGTATTTGTTGGATCTGATCAATCTGATTACAATCTATAGATGTAAGCCTAAATATGAAATCAAAAGACTACAGAAACGTGAGATAATAAAATACTTGGGCGTGGAAGACGGAATACGGTCGAGATTCAGGTGAAGCTGGACCAACGTGCCAAACGCTTCACCTGTGATCCAGAGACACGGATGTGTGCATGATCTCTCTGAGCTGCCGCGGCTCTGATGAAGAAAGAGCACTCGACTAGTGAGGAGCACAATAGGACCCTGACCTTCGTGAGTGTACAAGAGGGCCGTCGGCCCCCCGGGGCTCCTCCACGCGGCTCCTCCACGCGGCCACGGATCTCATTTGGAGACATGGTGATTAAGTGCAGGCAGAGGACTCAACAACCTCTGCGCCTCCTCGAGACTTCAGCCGCCTGTAGGACGCCGAGGAGAATCTGATTATAACAACGCTCTATTTGCATCCCGTTCTGCATCCACATTCCTGTAATTTCATCTGTGTTGTGACAACATTCTTTTGAATTTGTGCTCGTTACGGCTTTCCAGGCAAACAACTTGATCTAGAGAGATGCGTAACAGCCTCAAAGGTAAAACGCCATTTCTTAACTAGTTCAGTCTTATTTTAGCAGTTTGGACCAAGTTAACTGTTGCAATGTGAAAGTAGGATTACCTGCAGCCAGAAAGGTCGACGAGCGATTATCTAAAGCACTTCATTTGGCGTTTGCGGGTGAAGTTAAATTTCCCTGGTTAATTCGGCTGCCCCGGGCTTGATTTACAACCTGCCCGACTGTTCTGCTGCGTGTTTCCTGCCCAGTCAGACCTCCGTTGCTCTGTCTTGCAGCGTTGCCAGATCCTGGTAATTAACCTGGTGAATGCAGCGTGCTTATCACTAATAGCAGTTACGTTTAAAACAAAAAAAAAAAACAAGTCCAAAGTGGACTGAAGCAGGAATTCCCCTTTGATGGGACAGTGACTCGGCATCAGAAGGGATTCCTCTTCTTTTTTTACTTTTGTTTGTGATCAGTGTGTCAGATCCCGTCTACCTTTTGCAACTTTGCTTTGAATAACTTCCATCCCTCCGACTCCCATCTGTAGCCACAGTGTGGTCTGCCGTGAGTTATGTCAGATGGAGTGATTACCAGAGAGGGGGCCAGGAGGATAATGACTAACAGATGTGGGTCGCTTGTTCTCGTACATCCAGTCTTTCTGTCATTTAAGCTTTCTTTTTTCCCTCTTTCAGCTCCTTTCCCTTGGTTTTCTTCACTTCTGTAATTCATTGTACCTTTCCCCCGGTCTCCTCCCGCCTCCCTCTGGCCACCCACAGCTGTCCAGCACACAGTGCTGGCGAACGCTCCCCGGAGCGGAGGTGCACTTGTTCTCTCCCGCTGCTAAATAGCACGCATCAATCAAGCAGGTGTCTCTCTCTACCAGCGGCGGGAGGCATCCTAACACGCCGCACATGCAGCCAGAGACGATCCATCAGCAGAGAGGGAATGTTAATGTGGGACCTCGGCCAGGTTCTGCACATCTTCAGCCCACTCCGCGGTTTTCAAAGCTTCGGTTCTGTTTGTTTGGCCAGGTGAGAACAAGAACACGATGGCACCAACGGGCCTGAACATGTGGATCTTTTCCGTCTTCCAAGCAAACCGCGGTGGGGTTTGTTTGCAGTGAAAACAATCTGAGACAACAGGAAAACAACCCTGAAACACGAGGAATACAGGGCGTCTGGACACACATGCTGAAGTCCGACATCAGGCAACGTACAGCCGACTGCTGGGAAACTAACAGCCCTGGCTGAGAAACAAGCAGCAAGTGAATCCGAAGTGTGGGAGTCTGGAAGCGGCTCCTTCGCTTGTGGTTTTTGGGACAGAAAATAACAATTTAAAAAGCCTAAAATACAAAAACAAAACCTCAGGGAAGAGTTTAGGTCTGCTGGGGTATTCTGCTTTTATAAATATGAACTAAAACGAAATGAAAAGTCATCCGACTGGCCTGGGAAATGTTATGGAAACGGATCCAGTCACTAGCATGACAGGAAGCTCACCTTCCCAAACACTAACTAGTCATTTCAGAGTTCACCAACCCCCCCTGCAATTTATCAGGCCAGCTAGATTTGAAGGATCCCATCCAAATGATGGTTAGTGCTCTGCCAAAAGCAGCTGGAAAGGCTGGAAAGGCTGGCAAAGCGGCGTGCTGCAGCCAAAATGTCTACGTGTTCGGGGACTTTTCCAGCCAAAGTCCGGCCATCCAAGTGTGACGCTAACCTTAACACATCCACGGAAAAGCAAATGACCGGTGTGACACTTGAAGTGGAGAAAAAGCACACGGCTGCAGTTATTTTTTACAAGAAAAACAAAATCATTTCATAAATGAATCTTGAAATGAAAGTTAGTGGAGCAACTGCTAACAATAACCACTACTTCAAGTTGAAACGATGGTTTTACTGATATGTCAAAGTGTTTTTTTGGGCAAAAACATCATCTGATCATGGTGGTCTGATTTTTAGACAATGTTGAACAAAAATAAAGAGAAAAAAAAAAAACATCAGATAAGTGGGCAATACTAAGTACCCCCTTACTGGTTCCTCAGAGGTCAGGTTGCACCAACAAAGTGCTAATCATCAACCCGCGATGAACTGATCATCATCAGATGTTCACATCTTTACAGAAACTGATCATGAAAGTTCTCAGTGTACCAGTGTACTCCAAATCTGAGACCATGGGTCTCATGTTTGGGAGGAGGAGCCGCCTCAGTGGACTGGTAGTAGGACCAATGCTGCGTAGGCAGTGATGAGAACTCCTTACTGGTCTGTGGTGGTGAAGATAGAGCTGTTTACCTGTCGACGGACGGTGCAACCTCTCACCTATGGTCATAAACTTTGGGAAGTGTCCAAAAGAATGACGCTGTGGATACAAGCCGCTGAAATGAGGACTGTCCTACTGGGCTGAGGCCTCCGGGGCGCCCCCAGGACACAGAGGGATTATATCTGGGAAGCCTGGGAAGACCTTGGTAATCTCCAAGAGGAACCACGGGAGGTGGCCAGGTGGAGGGAGGTCTGGGGCTCTTTGCTTCTGCAACTTGACCTCAGATAAGCAAGTGGATGGATGGATGGATGGATGGATGGATGGATGGATGGATGGATGGATGGATGGATGGATTTGGTGGTGTAGAATCTCAGTCATCCAGGTCAACGTACCCTTCGAAGGCCTTTAAAAAAAGGACGTGATACTTGTAAAACCTTCAGCCAATCACCTGACTGCAGCGTTTCTGCCACCTCGACCATGTGCTGCTGGCTCTGACGCCCCAAAGGAAGGATATATTAGGATGATGGGGAAACAAATAATAGTGTATTTTACTGTATTTTACTGGGCCATTATTGATGAACTTGCAGAGGCCTTTTTGTCCTCAAAATAATGAGTGATTTTGCATCTCCTCTGAATTTACTTGGTCGTGTGTTGGACGTGACAGAGAGAAGCTGCAACAAGGCGAGTGGGCAATCAGGAACTTGATTTCCACTTTTCTTCAACCCTCTCAGATACTGTGATGATTTTTACGTGGACCGGTCCTGCAGATCCACACCTGTCTGGCGGTGAAACAAGCATTCAGTTCACCGGTCAGGATTTGTTCCTGCAAATTTCCATCATCTCTAGTTTGATGTCCGGACATCTGCGGCACAAACGAGCGCTGAACATCATCGTCAGCTTCATCGCATATTCTTTCCCAACAACCTTCAGCTGCCAATCACCAATTAGAGCAAACATTCACAGCTAAGACAAAGCAATTCTTTTGCAAGCAAGAAAGTCAATTAGTCACGAGCAGACGGTGGTGAAAGTAGCTCTATCATAGCAGAGGAGACAGACTATGCTGCTGCTGGTTTAATATGTACATAACAAATTATTCTAAAATTTTCATTGCTCAAGCCTTTTGAATCTCGCAGATGAAACGGCATAGTATCTTCTTCTGTCTCCCTGCCTTGGGCCACATCGACGGTGCCCTAGATACTTTCGCCCCTCTCAGCGTAGTCACAAGGCAGCCTCTCGTCTGTGCGAAATGAGGAGCTCCGGTGATTTTGACGTCGGTTTGCAGCATCAGGAGGACCAGAGTGGATGGACGCAGAGTAAGAAGGCTCTGCAGAGAGAACACGACCCCAGGCAGTGTCAAGCTTTCAAGAAGAGCACACTGTCAGTGATCATTACTTCAGAAAAATTAGACACTTGTGCTCATGTGTCACAGCTATTTTTGACTGATTCACTAAAACGCAAAGGTTCACAGGAGTGCATTAATGAAGTGCCTGAAGATGTGTCATTAGGTTTCCGCAACCGAGGACGGCTGATGTGATGTGTTTCGCTGCATCTAAAACCTGCAGCAGCGCTTCATTTTACTGGAAATTGGAGCTAATTCATAAGAGAAAAATACTGTTTTCTTCTGATATGTTTGACATTCATGTTTGAGTTTTCCCGTTTTTATTTTTCCTCTGAATACAAGTATGATGTTGCGTTACAATCAATCTGAACACCATGACTCTGCCACTGCTGCTACTTTCAGGCTCAAATTCTGCTCATTTCCTGATTTTTGGATGATTTAAGACACTATTATTACAGGTGTTATTGCATAAGCCCCGCATTTTCACTACAGGCGTGCTCGCTTGTAGCTCTCGCTGAAACGTCCGCCACATCCTGTCAGGGAAAAGCTCAACCTTTGTTCCGTGAGTGTGAGAAAGTGTGAATATGTAAATCAAGGAAAGGTGTTTCCAGCGCAGCCTTGAATAGAAGCAGCCGTTTTGAGGACGATTCCCGCGTACGTGCAGATGTTGCCCAAGACGAGGCCTGTGGTCGGGATTGTTCCCTGCAGTCGAGGCTTAGGGGGATAACTGGGGCCTGACGGGGTCTTCGGCCTCCCCTTCTTATGCAATCCCACCACAAACCACAATACAAAAACAGAGCTGAGCATTGGTGTACATGTATTACGCTGTGAGCCTTCCTCGTGCACGTACCCCCTAAAATACTGTCGACTTCACCCAGACATTTATTCAAGCACAAAACTGGACGACGTTAAAGGTAAAGAAGTCGATAACTTCGAACAAAACACAAGTTGAAAGAATTCAACCAAAATCAGTATGTTGGATAAATATTATGAAATTCTAGTCATTACATTGACAGATCTATGATGTCAATAACGACTGATTGTTATGACAATAATAGGAATAATAATACTGTAATACCCTTTCATTTGTCTGTAATGTTCAATCGTATACCGTGCATATTGTAAAGTTAAAAAATATTATTATTAAAAAAAATGATTAATACAATTTGCCACAAGTGACACTGACAGAAAGAAAGAAAGAAAGAAAGAAAGAAAGAAAGAAAGAAAGAAAGAAAGAAAGAAAGAAAGAAAGAAAGAAAGAAAGAAAGAAAGAAAGAAAGAAAGAAAGAAAGAAAGAAAGAAAGAAAGAAAGAAAGAAAGAAAGAAAGAAAGAAAGAAAGAAAGAAAGAAAGAAAGAAAGAAAGAAAGAAAGAAAGAACCTAATTTGCCCATTAGGAGTAATTAGCGAGCGGCCAGAGGCTCCATTAGCAGATACAAGAACAATGTGGTTTCTATTTATCTTCTACTAATTGTAGCGAGCAAACAGCAAATATTTTATTAAGATCAGGAGACGCTGCAGCCGCAGAACGACTGACCTGAATTTAAAATCCTCTCCGGAGTGAGAAGGTGAACACGAAAGCAGAGAAACGGATTCTCCTGTTTAAATGATGAGAGTTGTGTTTGATGAATTAACCTCCAGATGAGGTGAACTGTGACCCAACGGCGGGAAACGGCTGAATCTGGATCCAGTTTTAACTCCAGGTAAGTGGTAGATGTTCTGACTGGTGAAGAACGGGGTTTAGGTGGCGGCCGGAGGACTCTGGCAGCCTGAGCAGCCGTCCTGGCCTTTTCCTCCTCAGGAAGCCAAACCCGGTTCCTCAGGACTCAGAACCTTGACTTTCAGGGGGCGGAACGTCTGTTTCACAGCAAAAACCTGTTGATCTGAGGCGCCTTCAGCAGCTCTGCAGCCATCGCGGTTCTTTGTCTGAGTCATCATACAATATTTGGTGTATTCAGTACCGATGGAAATGGCTGCGTTCGGTAGGAGTCCCGGACGCGTTTCATGGGTGGTTTTCGGAGTGTGTGGTCATCATGAAGTCATTTTAACCGCAAACATGCAACAGAACGAACTATACGGCGGAGCAGTGACCAGTGAAGCGCAGTTACCAGCCTTGACCCTTTTCTACTTCACTTTACCAACATTGTTTTCCATTTTACTCCCCCTGGCACGGATGGGAAAGGCAGAGGAATCGGTGTCAGTGGAGATGTGGCGCTGCAATAATGACCCGTCCTCGTCAGCGTGACGAAGATGAAGGCTGGCGCTCAGACCTCGGCGAATGTGGAAAAGGTCAGCCGTGGTTACGGTGAGGGAGGGACGGATCTTTGACGCTTCACTACGACATTGCTCATCTCTCCTGTGCTGTAATGAACACAGCGCTGAGAGGAGTGTTCATAACTCCTACACGTGTGTGGAGCAAAGAGAGCGCGCTCGTTATCACGTGCATGGATTAACCGAAACCTGAGCACCTTCGGCAGAGCAAGTCAGACAGAAAGGGGGTGTGAATGGGAGCTGATACCTTTATCAGATGAAGCGGGCCTTTGCTGTGGTTCAGTGAAATTGTTGCTCTCGCTCCAGATGTTGTGCTTTTGCATGCCGAGGCTATTATCTCCCAAACGTGACATGATCGTGTCGGCGCGCGTAAAACGCGCGCATAATAACCACTGGAGCACGAGTTGGTGAGTGGACTAACGCGGCGTAATGGGCTCGGACACTTGTCCAGTCTCCTTTTGCTCACGCGGCAAGCCGCCATTTGCCAAACGACCCGTGTTTGTTTGTTGTTTTTAGCTCAAAACTACACAAGCGGCCGCTTACATTCACGCAGGAGCTCCCCCAGCCCACTCTAACACACCCACTTTGACACTCGGGCTACGAGCCAGACCTTGACAGCATGTCAGGAGAGGTGCGACGGGGCCAGGTAGATGCAACACCTCGCCCCCCGAGGTGCCAGTTTTGACGGAGCTGACACCGGTGAGCGTCGGAGGTCAACACCTCCGGAGCAGACTTGTCAAATTAGGGAGTTTGCACTAGTTTACTGCTAACAGGCACTAATTAGTGGCAGTGACACGCACGCGTACGGAGGAGAGCACGTCGGCGCAGTCAGGGAGCCCTGGATGTGCTGGAGCAGCCGCCACTACCAAACTGGAGATTAGGTGGATCCATTAGTCGACTGAAACGTGGACGATTTCACTGCTTTTAGCGCTGCTTTTACCTGTTTATGCACCTTTACAAGTAAAAACCTTCAGACGTGCACCCGATGTGCAGGCCTGAAGGGGTTCGCTCCTTCACTACAGCGAAATCCTGCGTATTCATTTCCTTTATACACGCCGTGTTGTCACAGCTCAGCTGACGCTAGTTTCCATATTTTATAAATAGCCAGGAGAAAAGTATTAATTATCCCTGTACAATTTAATGCACCAAGTACTTTAACCTTTCAGGTTTCCGTTAAACACCGACATAACAAGGCATATCCGTGGCGGCAAACGTGATTTATGACAGGAATACCTAATTCTTGTTTTTAAATAGCTTGGACGGCAATCTGCATACATCTAAATGCGCCTCCAAACACCCCCGCCCCCTCCTCCTCCCTCCTATCTCGCGGCTCTTGTTTAATATTCAAGGATGATTTTTTTGTCCACATACATTTTGGTCTGTGTCACCTCAGATTAAATTATTACCGTTTTGCAGCCTTTGCGGTGCAGGCCCGGGGCCCTTATTTACTAGAATCAATGAAACAGTAATGAAAATCCATTTTTCATAGTATCAGCCCCCGCTGTCTTTTATTTAGTTAGCTGCGTCTAAGCAAGCAATTCATTTTGTGTAAATGCCACCCTGAGAAAAAAGCATTAGTGTGGAAAGGGTTAACCCCCCCCCCCGCCCAAAAATTAAGACGGTCTGCTCGGCCCGGCCACTGTGATCCGACACGTGGAGTCCCCCAGAATCAGTTCAGCCCTGGATTTTAATCACAGCGAGTGCTGAGGGTTGCTCAGGCTGCAGAACTCCTCCCATCACAGCCATGAATATTCACACCTGTCACCGCGAACTGACGAATAGTATCGATACTCATATGAACAACTGTATAATAGTTGGATAAAGCTCAGCGTGCAGCCGCAATCCAGGGTTAACAAGCTGAGTCTGGGGAGGATCTGGTCTTTGTGAGGCAACAAGGTCTAATAATGTATGTTAAACTGAGCCTGAATGTGTAATACACGCCGTGGGCACTGCCACGAGGCCTTCCGGGTCACCGCACATACCACCGAGGTAATACCGCACACTCCCATTCTTTGCATATTGAAATACCTCCATCCCAGGAGCACGGGTTGGCTTAGGGCGCCATATGTCTTTAATTTGCTTTATTTAATGGCTTCAGTTGTTAGTCGTGTATACGGCAGCAGTACTGAGACAGATAAACAGATTCAGGATCCTGCAAATAATTCATGCAGTTTTGGAAAATGTCTGAAAGTTCTTTGGACTTTTGTCTTGTGATGCACCTAGGTCCACAAATATTTGCACAATAACAGCATTTGTGATCACGTTCTTTGATTTTCCAGGACATTTAACACCAGTCAGCCTGTTTTACCGTGTAAGAAACTCGTGCTGTCCTGACAACCAGAGCAGAGTTTGTGAGACTGGTTGTCTGTCTGATCAGGTGGTCGGCAGCACAGGAGCACCACAGGGCACTGTACTCCTACCACGCCTCTTCACGCTGGACACCTCAGACTTCCAGAAGCCAGAGTACTTAGATTACTGCTGATGTTGTGAAGTCTTCCAGACTTTTTGATGTGGAGCTCATCAGTGCTTTATTTTTTGAAGCATTTTACCAAACTTTGAATGGTTTCACCTCAGGTTTTGGCTCTCTCTCATAGACCGATGTCGTTCCTTTCAGCCCAGTGACAGCGCTCACTTGCACTGAGATCTACATGGACTTCATATTGGTGGCTCCAGCCAACTCAATCTGAGATCAAGTCCTAAAATCTGCTTCACTTGTCTTGAGGTAACAAGTTAACAGACGTGGACGATTCTCTTCTTTTCAGTCGATTGTTCAAATTCTTCTGAGCCCCTGAAAATGGGGGCATTTTGCTGAAATTGGTTGTAAACACCACATTTGGCTAAAACCTTTAAAACAGAGCTCAAAGTCTACAATTTGAAAACTGTAATTTTCCAAATACTTCTGAACCTAACTACATACTGCATGTTTTAAACTCGCCACAGACCTTCATTGTTTCCCGATGCATTTACTCTCTAAAGTCATTGCAAATGCGTGTCTGTTTTAAAAAGAACGTTTTAATGAAGTACCTGCAGATGCTGCACAGCAGCCTCTGGGTGCATTCGTGTGCAGCAGCCACTTGCATAATCGCCTGGCCCTGCCATGTCAGGCTGCAGGTTCAAACACACCCCTCCTGCGCTCAGATTAGATGTCTCCATGAGTACAAGAGGGTGTGAGTGGGAGCCCCCGCCCCATCTGTCGCCTGATGAAATAAAATTTAATAACTGAATAAAAATGTAAATAAAGATTTGCTTAAAATGAGTTGTCCGTGAAATAATTCTCTCTTCCCTCCCGCCCCCTCTTGTCGTCCTCCTCCCCCTCCATCCTTGAGCTAATGCCGTGATGCGAGGGGTGGGAGGGTTATATCGAGCCCGTCCTGATGTGGCGTGTGACCTTTTGAAAGACGCTCGCCGAGGGTTGATTAAAGACGTATTAAATTTGTTTAAATAAACCTCCTTGTAATGGCACATCATTTGTAAGAAGCTATTAGGGAAACGTCGGGGAAGTAAAAAAAAAAAGTGACGGCGTTATTTGCATGAGAATGTGGCCCGACTGCTCAAATGGAGGATTGCTCCTGAGTGAATAGTGATGAAAGAAGGGTGACACTTTTATAATTTTCCACCCAACCTCACCCCCCACCCCCACCCCCACCCCCGTGGTGCTGTGACAAAAAGCTGATCAAACTTCTTGTGTTAACGCGGGGACAGAGGCGGAGCCAGTGTCACATAAAGACCTGGAAGCACCACCCATTCCTTCAACTTACACTTTTCAAGCCAGGACAACAGCTTCACCGAACAAAATGTTCATTTTGCTGATTTTTAAAGCCATTAACCTTTAGTTTCACCTTTCAGTTTTGCTCAAATGGCTTCTTTGGGTTCTTTCTTTAAATCTGTCTTTCAGAAACCACCGGTTTAAACTCTATTTACGTTTGAAGGAGACACACTGGCCTTTTCTCAAAACTGCACACACGAGGGCTTAAAAAGCTGTGGCATACTTAGTCAAAAAACAACAAAACAAAAAACCTACAAAAGCTTCCTATTCAATCATTGTTCAAAGAGTGTTCACATCAGACATATTAGGGGGTGGAGTCAAGCCAAGAAGCTGACTCCACCCCATCTTCCCCAGGAAGTGTCTCTTTTTAAAGCACGTTTTAGGTAATTCTGTTACCTGTGTCCAAGACAGAGTAAATGCAGTAAGATTTAGTGAATGCAGGTCAGAAATCCAGATGAGGAGGCTAAAAAACGTGTTTGGGTCTGTGATGTCACAGCAGCCGGCAAATCAGAATGGTGCACTAAACGCGACATCTTCAGACCGAGCAAATGACAGAGTTTTGAGTCTGTAGTCTCAAATATGAAACATATTTCATTCAAATGTTCACATATGACCTCAAAAAGCGATTTTAATGCTTTGGAAAAGGTGGTTTTAATGTTTAAATGAAATGGCCCAAACCCTCAATGACGGTTCTTGTTGCTTCTGGCATATTTCGATTGTGAAATACCCACTTTTGTCTTAAATTCGTTAAAACTAAAAACTAAAAAAGGTTTTACAGTTTGCAGAATCACGAAGGAAATCAGCTTTTCTTTTTAACTCTTAAATAATGATGCAATAATTATGTCAAATGCATTAAAAACCCAAAGTTGCTTAATAGGCAAAGTGACAGACTGCCAATCAGAAGACCACACCCCTAAATATGCACCGATCTGGGGCTTTAAAGATGTTTCCTGATGAAGATGTCACCTGATACATGTTGAGCAGGAGCAGTTTTTAGACATGTGACCAGGGAGACTAAACTTAAAGTTTGTACTGAGCTGTAAATGGGTTCATATTTGTAAAAGACACCAACATGGGGTCTTCGGAGACCGACTACACTTTGGAAGTGAAGTCTAAACAACGCTGCAGCACGTTTGGATGCTCTGAAAAACTCTTTAACGTCTCTGATCCAGAACATCATTCAGGTCCTCTACGATACAAAGACTTAACTTTTAAACACCTTTCTATTTGAATGGAAATAAAACTTTAACATTAAGTGACTAGAAAATAGTGTGGGTGCTGCAAAATGAATTTTGAATCTGTATAATGAAAAAGAAAAGTAAAATGAAAGTAAAAGTAAATGAAAAGTTATGAAATAACTATTTTAAGGCTGACTTGCACACAAGTTTACTTCTTCCAGAGTGCCTTGTTTATTTAGAGTTACTTTCTTTTGAACTTGTTCTGATTTGGCCCAGGAGGGACGCAAACTGCAGCCAGAACTAGAGCAAGGAGCGATGAAGTGCTGTCAGCCCCCACCAACCCTGGAGAGAAGTTCAAGGCCTCGGCCAACTTTGAGCTGCTCGGGAAGGACGGAGGGATGTTCAGCGGAGCATGAGGCTGAAGCTGAAGCTGCTGACAGGCGAACAGCTTGGGGAGGAAAGTTGAGATAATTAAAGAGAAATTCTTTTTTGGGGGGTAGAATGGCTCGTTGATCAACTTAAGAAATGAAAACAGACAGTGAAACTGCCGAAGTGATGCCTTCAGATGGCTGATGCTACCAAATGCAAAGACATGACATTAAGTTTAACTCCCTGCTAACTTGCACAATTTGACCAATGGCCTGATGAGACTCACGGGCTGCAGGCCGGGAGGCTTGGTGGAAACGCGAATCAGAGCTGGAGTGAGGAGTTCCTGGAGGGCGAAGTCCACTCGGACCTCGCCACTGTTCTCCCGGATGATGCTTGGTCCAAATACTGACCCGGCTCGCCACCAGTGATGGTGGAGGTGCCGCCGGCAGCCGGAGCAGTTAGGACAGCTTTGATTAGATCTTCACTGCATCATGAACAACTACCAGAAGAGCAGCGTCCACCCAGCGGGTGCAGTCTCGGACAGCCGCAGATTCGAGCCGTTCACCGTCCCCTTCAGGATTTTACGCCACATCATTTTCATCTGCTTACTACTTACTAAATGACTTTCTCTCATTTAGTCTTTATTACTGCAGAATGATCACATCATTTACTTCTTCTTGTTTTCTCTTGACAAGCTTTTCGTTAATGTTACTGGTGAGGTAGTAAAAACAAACTTTTAGCAGAGTAAAATCTCTTTTGGTGCAGAATATGCCTTTAAATTGTCCTTCATAAACAACTTGCTCTGAAGGAAATTCCTTAGCAAAGAGTAAAGTGAGCTTTTAGGGCCGTTTTCACTAACCCTACATCACCCTCACCGCGGACGTCACGTTCCCAACCTCGATAACCCGGGAGGGTTGTGCCAGGAAGAGCATCCGACGGAAAACGTACCCAGAATCAATATTCCAACCTGCCGTGACCTGCTGTGACAAAGGAAAAGCCCAAAGAAGCTGGTTGGTTTCCACATGCGTTTGACAGGAGTTGATGTTTCTCTCGTCAAGCTCATAAAAACATCAGCAGGGAGGGAGAGAGAAGCCCTTTATTATCTCTCCATCAGCTGCCGGCTCAGCTGCAGCCTGGACAGGGTGAATCCGGGATGTCTGGTCAGCGTAAACCAGCTGAGGGAGCAGTCGGGGGTTCGGGGGATTACCTTTACGGTAGCAGTTTCAGAGTGTGTGTGTGTGTTTGATTGTGATGTAACAGCACCTGACATCCTGCCTGTGGCGTGTGGGCTTGGCGGTTGGTTGTTCACTGCCAGTAACAGGAAGGCCGGTAAGGTGCAGGCAACCGCACACACGCACACGCACACACGCACACACACACACTTGAATCAAACACACACTCCTGTGTCGTACAAACCAAAATCCGACATTTGCCACACGTATCTGATCACCTTTCACCGTAAAGCTGAAACCAAAACACACAAATGTATCCTGAATGATTCCTGAGCCCCTGAATTCAGGAACATCTAAGTTCGGGTCTCAGCTCTATGTGCATCATCTAGCAGAGCGAGTTCGGCCTCCCTCAGGTAACTTCTGCACACAGTCGTGCACGCAGGAAGCACCTTCATATGAGGAAATCCCTCAGGCTGACGCCGACACAACGGTCATCGTGCATGTGGGGTGTTGTTGCATAACGTTACAGAGTTTGTGGGAGTAAAACATTACACAACATAGCAGAATGCAAACTCTGCAAATTACTGGCTCCACACAAAATAAGACAGCGACGACCAAATCAGTAGTTTGGAACAGTGCGCCTGCAGGCCGCGGAGGTCAATGCTTACTCGTTAATGAAACCCGCGACAGGAAGTGCAGGGGGCAGAAAAGCGTGCACGTGGTAAACCACGGCGTAAACTGCGATGACGGAAACAGAGTGGATGTCTCGCGGCGTGGCAGCGGACCGCGTGACGCTGGTGATGCCAGCGAGGCTTGGCGGCACTACGTCAGCCGTCCCCCGCTCCCGTCCTCGGCCAAGTTAAAGAAGAACAGTCACAGGCTTGAGGACATCACTGGAAGTGGAAACGTCTGCGTTCAGGAGTCCATGCAGAAGTCCCTGAACAGACAGGGTGTCCATGACAGGACCCCGCAGAGGAAGACGCTCCGAGGAAGCGTTTCTGTGCCTGGAGTTTGCCAAAGGGCGGCTTGCTGATCCAAGTTTACAAACCACGGTTAGTAAAGCGACACTTTCTTCGTGTGGTTTGAGGTTCCTGTCATGTAACGTGGATGCTGCTGTACACAAAACAACGTTTTTGTGGATGTGGTCAAATGTCTTCTTCACATTTTCTGCTGAATCATCCCCACATTGTCCCCACATTGAAACAGTCTCAAGTCTGAATGTTTTCAATTCTGCCGGGCAGTCGGTGGGTTTAAGAAACTCACAGATGTTCTACTTGTGAGGGAAACTCGACTTCTGACTTAACTGCTTTTGGGGCCGGCAGGTTTAATCCACCTTCACCGCTACGAGCAAGAAAATAAAATGAGTCCCCTGACATCTCATCCAGTTACAGTAATGGCCTGAGAGGCCTTGGCACCCCCCCCCCCCCCCCACACACACACACACACACAATTCTGCAAATACTCTTAAAACATCCAACTCCTGCTAACTCAACAATACTCAAGGTTTCAGTGAGACAGGAAATTGATTTAGGGAGACGCGGGGCTCAGACATATGAACAGGTCGCATCAAGGACTGAACACAATGCGACAGGAAGAGGATCCTCAGAGCTGCTCCTGAGAAAACACTTGCTCTGACATTGAGCCGGGACACACAGAGGTATCCATATATATATATATATACACACTGAAGCATCTCCGATGCCCTGCTGAAGTCACAAACGTGGCGTCAAACACGTCCACACTGACTGTAACACGCAACCAGAAAGAACATCACCAGAACCAGGGAACGATCCGAGAAGGAGACGCTAGTTTGGACTGACGTTTCTGAGAAAGAAAGGATAAATACGTGTCGCGTCTGCATTTGTTTGGCTTCCTTGGCAGGTGAGATGTTAAACAACGACTGATCCAGAATTATTTATAACTCCTGGAAAGTAAAAGTCTATTAAAAAGTTGTGTGAGGCGGTAGATGTCATGAATCCTGTGTGACAACAACACCTTCAGATGACTGATATCAGGAAAGTGAAAGAAAGTGGGAGTTCTTGGTTGAACGCTCACTAGATGCGATGCAGTGCATCACTGGAGATGCAGCGTGATGAGCTCCAGGTAATGAGATTTCTTTTTTCCCTCCATAAAAATGCATATATAACGTTCTGGAAACAAACTCTTTACACACAGACATCAAAACAAATGGTGAATTAAGGCACGGCACTCACCGCCTTGTTCTGAGAGCATGGCCCTGAGCTACCTTTTTTTTAAAACTGTGCCACCGTTAATTTATGCGAAGATCTGAACTAATTCTTTGGCAAGTGTGAAGCGGGAATATTAACGCGATGTATTTCCTTGTCGATGATAATGCTGCGCTCTTAATTTGAGATGTGCGGTGTAGTCGAACATGAAATGGAAATTTGCCCCAAACTATGTATTTGTCACTGAACGTCGGATGTGGAATGAGGTTACATGCATCCTTTGCTACCCACACTCTTAAGAAAAAAAGAAGAGGTTTATTTCTCCATCACACACCGTGGCGTGAACGTGCGCGGAAGGCTTCAAGTTACAGTCGCAGCTCAGAATATATTATACATATTTCCATCAGGGTGGCTTTTATAATGTATTTGCATAGATTATGTTTATGCAAAAGACGAGCCTGTCTTAAAAAATAAACTACTCTGTCAAAAGTGAGAAGTCAGGCAGGTTTTCCTCGAGCTTTTATGACTCCTCTGAGGTCAGAGCTCATTTTTGTAAACACGAAAATTGGCAGTTGTTCCACACTCATCATATATTTGGTTCACTGTGAACCCTAAATGTCAAGTCAGTTTAATGGAGCAAAATGTGCAGAAGCAAACACGAAGACAACATATTCAACCTAAGATTATATGGAAAGAAAGATGCAAAATGACCTGTACAAATGTTTCATTGCACGCTCATTAAACATAAGTGGGAACAGCTACTGCACAATATCATCCACCTAGAAGCTTTTTCTTTATCAACATAGAACTCAGAGAAGCACCGATGACAAACTGGGCTTATCAGCTGATACCAAACACCGATCACATGCACAGACGTGTGGAAGAGAAATCACGTCAGATCGCCAGGGCGTTTGGAAATACTGATTATGTGAATTCATTTTGCTTCTTCTGAAGGACATCTGAGACTGAAACACTGGAGAAGGACTGTTGCAAAAACCAGAGCCTCACTCTGATTGGTTCGGTACATTTTGTACCGGTGGAAACTGCAGCGTAATGAATCAGTAGGTATTGGTGGCCAGGCAAGTATCCATCAGCCCCCGATGAACTGATCATCAGCACGTCTGCAGACTTCTACAAAAGAAGATGTTTAGGTAGTTTAAATGCATGTTAATATAATGCCATGGGGGAAAGACATCAGCACTGATCTTTGGGGTCCTTCATTGCACAGCAGCAAACCAATCAAAACAGCTGCCGGTCTTCCAAAGAGCAGATGTCCCAGCAAGTTCACGCCGAGGTTGGATTGTGCAGGAACTTCCAGGAGATGCACTTAAATGTTAAATAACTGAAGAAGAAAGTCCTGACTGTCAGGAGAAGTCTAGTCGCTCTAAATAAAAAACACGACAGCAAAGTTTAGTTTCAGACGGCTTGAGAGTGTGATGCAGGACATTTGTAGTCGTGAATTTCAACCCTTCAGTCAGATCTTAAACAAATCTGAATTACATCAGTACAAGACGACGTGGTTGGGAGCGCTGGTAACCAGTTAACCAGAGCGGATAACCAGGCCATTCCCACAGGATCACATTTCTGTCTACAAAGTCTGCAGGAACCGCCGACGTCTGATGTGGCGTTGCACACGCTCAAGTGAATAGATTGGGCCTGCATGTGTTGTTTCTTTTTCCCGGTATCTGTTTATTATACAGGACTGGTCTGCGGTTTCCCAAAACCGCTCATGTTGTGTTTTATTGGTGACAATAAGAGATGCTAAGGGGCATGTTGTGTATGAATAATGACATTTTTATCATTCTCTTTTTAAATAAATCTTGATTACCACAAGATATCCTGATAACATCAAGATCTCGATAAGACGACACCAGTCGTCTTTGAAAACGTCGCACGAGTCAGTTTAGGAGACACTGATGCACGGAGACGGTGCAAAAAAGGAGGCTTTCCACCTCCTTTGACGAGCGTCTTCTGTGGTTTCTCTTCATTGCTCTGGTTTTGCACGGTGATTTTGTTGGGTTACAAACAGATAAAAGCATGTGTATGTTTAAAAAAATAAAAAGCTAATTACACACACACGCGTTGCAAAAAAAAAGAAAAGGCACTGGCAGAAATGTAAATGAGACACAGAGAAGTTAACAGACTGTGACTCCGTATGACACCAGTTTTCTCCCAGAACCACCCACTCTGAGCTGGAGTAAGCAAACGCTCCGAATATTTAGAAAGACTTCAAAATATTTCACCCAGGTGAACCTGCGACAGCAGTGGAAAAATGTCTTTTTAAGAGGCGGCAGGAGGATGTGAGCACTTTACAACATGACCAGCTCGTAACCCTAACGGATACAAACTGTCATCGGGCTGATCCCCAGGCCACGCTGCGGCGGTGCCACCCAGAGAGCCACGGGCCAAAGGCAGCGTCAACGTTCCCGCTCGTGCAGGATGAAGCCTGGTGCCCTGGTGGGTATGAGGTCGGTTTACATCACGCTAAATGGGCAGGAAGTGATGCGTTTATGCTGTGTAAACCTCCACTGAGCGTACAGGATGCGGCAGCTGCCTAACGTTTACCTGCTGGATGTAAACCCCGAACGCCGCACACGCCGCACACGCCGCACACGCCGCACACGCCCGGTCTGAGCGGTTCGACTTCACCAGCACATATTCCCACATGTAAACACACACAGGTCACATGTACATCCTCACTTCAGCCTTTTGTTGTTGCAGTGTGATGAACTGTACCTGCTGTGTCGTGTAAATCCTGCACGCCGACACATTTATACACTGCCGTCTGATCACGCCACAGTTTAAACTCTGCGTGTTTGTCCCATTAATACAAATCAAGCTTTATGAAACCCATTCAGAAGTGCTTCACCTCCTTTTCACCTTCTCACATTCAGTCATGTGAAAAACCTGAGTACATGCTCAGTTTTACTCAAGCTTTCACGCATCAGGACTCGAAGAATCATCATCTGGTCCTTAAGTATGTATCTCTCTCTGTATGTATGTACGTATGTGTATATATATATATATATATATATATATATATATATATATATATATATATATATATATATATAAATATCAAAGGGCTTTTGTTTTGCGAGCCTTGGCACAAACCCACCATTCGTATGCAGACAGTTGTAAAAAAGGTCCTGCTTCTGTGACTGCAGAACAAGCCCTAATCATTATCACACTGCCACCGTGCCTAACATCATGTTTTTTCAGATGCAGCTGAGCAACCTGAAGGCCTTCTTCTTTCTCCTAGAAAACCCCAATTTAACAGCAAAAGCTTGCAGAGGTCTCTTGGTGTTTTTTATTCAGCGTGGCTTCGTTGATGAACTTGCTGGGATGTCCACTTTTGAGAAACTTGGCAACTGTCTTTAATGTGTTTCACTTGTGAATTACTTCTCTCACTGAGACTGTTGGACTCGGTTCAGACTGAAGGACGTCAACAATCACACTGAGTGATCGTATATTAATCAAGTGCATTTGAGGGTCAATACACAGCTACAATTTCAGTTCTTACTTTCTGTTTAATCGACTCTTTCTACTTTTTGGTGAGTTTTTGTTCAATACACAACAAAATGTGGAAATATTTCACATGCCATTGTTCAGCTCAGCCTGTATTTAACTCATTTTAAAACCTAGAAATGATGATTTTCTTCTCTTTATCTACAACTGAAAGAACTGAAAGAAGTAGCACATCTTTTTGACTGCACATTAACTTCCTGAATGTCTTCAAAAACTGAAACCGAGTCAAGAGAAATGTGCCTGCTGCAACAGGATTTAACAAATTGGGGGAGAGCCCAGATTATACATGGTTAAATGATTAAATCGCTGAGGTACTGAGCAGAAAAACGAGGGAGAAAGAAAAAAGAAGAGGAAAACAGGTCAACGTGCACCCACAGAGTGCTCTGGGGAAGGCAGGAGATAAGAGTTTATCACATGCGTATAAGTAGATATCGTTAATCCTCCTTCTGTGAGTGTTCTACATGAAATAAATCTGTGACAGACAAACTGGAAAGATACTATTGTTTTAAAGGTGGAGGCTTGGTGGTTGTTGTCAACAGATAAGCATGTAGATAATCAGTTCACGGTGGGTTGAGCAGTTTCCTCTGGAAGCCGCGGCAAAGAGAAGATGTAGAGCAAGGTAGGCAGACAAGCGGGAAGTGCAGTGTTTTGCTTAGCTGGTAAATGTTTCGTCCTTAATAATTAATCTCACAGTCTTGCCAAAAGCAAGATTGATTATTCTATTAGAGGTGGGGATCAACAATGACCTGACCGTAGCTCTATTTCACACACCGTTTGAGTGGCGAAAATTACCATCACCGCAGTGCTTTCCTTCTTTTTTTGTTCCCTTTTTATATTATTTCTGTGAGTGATGATATAACCCTCAAACAGAATATCACAAAGATTATTATGACCAAAGTGTGAAACAGGCAAATGGAGTAAAATTAGGGGTAAAGAAAAAAGTTTTTTTTCCCGGAGGATGAAAAGTGGTGTCGAGCGTGCCAGAACTTGACCCAGACAGAGGTTAATACAGAGTTAAATCAAAGTTAACACAAGGCAACGCGGTCAAATGTCGCCGAATCTTTAACCCCGGGGTCCCAGCAGGTGCAGAAGGGCCGTGGTTTGGATGTGCCAGCCGCTGGGAGTCACAGCTGCGCTCGTTACTGGCTGTTCCCACCACAAGTGGGCTCAGACTCCTGCATCAAGACAGCAAGGCCTTCAGTCCAGAGGGTCTTCAAGTCCAGAGGGTCTTCAAGTCCAGAGGGTCTTCTAGTCCAGAGGGTCTTCAAGTCCAGAGGGTTTCAGAAGGGATCTGAACCGTCTCAGAGGACATAAGAGTCCACCCCAACTACTGGAGCTAACGTTATCAGTAGGGTTCCAAAAACAGATCACAACTCTTGATAAGTGTTAGTGAATCTGGATCCCCCCCCCCCCCCCCCCCCCCCCCCCCCCCCCCCCCCCCACACACACACACACACACACACACACATTCCCACCCCCGAACTGGAACTACAACTAGAAATGAAATAAAATGCAAATGAAACAGAAGTGATGCTGTCACAGAAGCTCGGAGTGGTTTTCTGAGAAGGTCACAATTTCTTAGAAAGTTAAACTAACGCTAAACTTGTTTATTTATCTTTACCAGAAAGCAGAGAATAATACTGCCAAGGAAAACTCGATGCTGCAAATCTCAACTTTAATCACATTTTTTCTGTATTGACAAAGTGAAAATCATAAACAGTCACTGGGTAAAAGACCAAGTTTACCCAATCACGCCCCATGGTGACAGTCTGACCCGCTTGACCTCCCCTGAAACCAGTTAGATTAGGAATAACAACTTCTGATCCGCTGCGACCAGACTGGATTGAAGATCATCTGAACCTGCTCTGAGCTCGTTCTGGATCAGGTTTTAGCTGTTCACTCTGACTTGTTGCGTCCTGCCGGTGGTGCTGAGCGTGCACGACACACGTTCGTCAGCCTTGTTGAGTCCCTTTTCCAGTCCTGCCCTTGTCAGAAAGATTTGTTCGATTCCTTGCCCTCTTTGTGTCCGGAGAGAAGAAAACTTACGAGTTGGTGTCCGGTGACTCCCTAAAACCCTCTTCCAGCCTGCAGCTTCCCTCTCCAACTGTCGTCCACACACTCACCCAGAGAACCACCTATCAACAGGGTACCCGACCGCTGGGAGGGAGGACCCTCGCAGGGGTGTACGTTAACATAGACCCGCTCTGGAGGACAGACGGGGTGTGTGAGCACGTCGGTGTGCACAAGACATGGCACAGAGGGGCAGAACAATGTGGAACAGATGGAACATGAGCGAGAAAGACGAAGAGCAGAGTGCAGCTCCATCTACAGGCCGAGAGATCACACAAACTCCGTAAAGGCCCCCGTCTCACAGGCTCCCACTCCTCCACCCCCCTCAGTCTCACACACTCTCCACCATGAAGCAAGGCCTCGCTTCTGCATGCTCATGATTCCTGCAGATGACCAACGGTCGTGTTTCATGACTTCTGCAGAGAATCAAAATAAACAACTTACAATAAAAGAATCACCATCGAGCATCATCCTGCCTCCTTATTGAGGTTGGTTAAGATCAGGTAATACAATTAAAACCTAATTAAAACCACATTAAATCCCTATTAAGCGCTCAAAGGCGGCCTCTCCATTAGCAGTTACACAACATTACAATAGTCATCGAAAGGAACAACTGACAGCAGAGAGCAGCGTTTGTGGTTGGATGTCGCCGTCACGAGCGCCAGGTCCGTGCACGTCTTAACGTCTTTAAAGCTGCGTTTTAAAGAGGCTCATCATGCACATTACATTATTCCAGTATTGAAGTGAAACACTACTTCCATCTACATGTTTAGTTTTCACAGAAAAAAAACAACATTTTTGTTAAAAGTTCAAAGAAGTTAAAAAAAAAGAGGCACAGCTTTGAATTTCACCATGAAGAATGTAAATGGTCTTTTCTTGTCTTAAGTAGCGAACTAATCCCTGAAGGCCGTGTAACATTACCTTGGAAACTGACTAAAACAACAGCCAGGATCTCAGCTAACGTTCCCAGAGTCGTGCTTTTCTTTTTTTTACGGCCCAGCTCTGATTCTCCTCAGTCTTAAAACCATTTAGCTGCTCACCAGCTCGTCTCTGACGCCAGCTGGCCCTGCTCTGTCATCACCTCTGCGACAGCGCTCTCCTACACGTCTACAAATTAGTGGCATTATGCAGAATCGGGTAACAATCCTTCAGTTCCCCGCGTCTCGATTTAGCCCGAGAGGAAATGCAGTGTGATAGCTGAAACGCTGACAGGCAGCAGGCAGCAGGGGCATCAACGGGGCACCGAGCCTCAGCCGCTTCCTCCGCTTTTCATCTGTTTGTTTGCGTTTTTGCTTTTTCTGCGTCTTCCCGTCTGGTTCTGAAGCCCAACGCTGCACTGGACCGTTCTGTGCAGTTCTGATGGAAATGTTTCTCTCGCTGCGTCTCATTTTAATACTTTCCAAACGAAGGAGGCGTGTAGGTTTTGTCCTCAGTGTCAACATGGATTTCCATAGAAAGCTCGACAATGCGACCGATCGTTACGGATTTTCCACCCAGATGAACCCAGCGAAGTTGAGCTCAGGTGCCACGGCGGCAGCTGCATGCCTGCAACGGCAGAAACCCAACCTGACATTGCAGAACTGAGAAGTAATTAGAGGCCGTACCGCTGCTCCTTCAGCTGACACCAAATCAATGCAGTTTTTCCACGTTATCAATTAAAGACGTGTAATTACAAGCGTGGAGAATTGCCTCTCACAAACACGAAAGGCAGCAGCCGGCCCTTCGGAGCCGGCTCCTGACCACCTCCTCCTCGTCGCTCTGCTCCTTGACCCCCTCAGATGACACCCTGGAGCCGCGTCGGAGGCTTGTTTGTGTACTTTAAGGCACTCGCCGCAAACACCTGAGCGATAAAGGCAGCGCGGCGATGCCGTACCCTTGGTAGAGAGCCAAAGTGCAAAATGCATTACCGAGGAGCCCCGTCGAAGCCAGCCGGGTTTAAACCATTAGCTGGTACAAGCAGAGACAACCTGGTTGTCGAGCGCACTGGCACTCCTGGGTGACTGGAGCAGAGGGCTCGGCGCAGCCCCACCCCCCTGCACCCACCTCCTTTGCCCCACAGCCTCCCATCAGCACCTGGGAAAATGGATTTGAAACGAGGGCAGCTCCCCAGCCCTCTCCGCCAAAAAACGAGCAGATGGAAGTTTCCTGATGATCATCACCACATTACCTGGGAGTCTGTCGACAAACAAGAGCAATGCAGGCAGCCGTCATGAACCCCGATCACGCGCGGCGCCGCTCTGTTCTCCGTCCCTACGAGGGACAACCAGCCACCGCGGTTCGCTGCCACAGACGCCGGTTTCGTGCTGCAGGCCTCAGCGGAAACTCATCTACCTTTTAGGTCTGGCACCGGGTTTGTAACGATACATTGGCCCAACGTGACAGTGGAAAGCGCCATCCATGTGTCTTGCAGCGGATGCATGACATCGTCACCTTCACCCTTCATGACGAGTATTCTCTTTAGTTTTACAGTTGGTGCTCGGTTTTCTCCCTCGGGGTTCCAGCACTCCCTCCGTCGCTCTCATGCCTCTTTTCTTTCACCCAAAAAAGCCCAACT
>CM026220.1:2621311-2807552 GCA_014839995.1 Xenentodon cancila
CAGTTATTTTTATATCTGTTTTACTTTTACAAAATACAATAAATAATGGAGTTTTGACACTTGTGCAGCTATTAAACCTAAACTTTAGATTTTTGTTGGAAACAGAAAGAGCCCATAAACACATACAAGAATAATTTTAAAGAAAACAAATATTTGTAACCAACTGACAGAACAAAGTAGGAACAAAAATGTAAGTGTATTCCTTTAACTGAGACAGAAATAAAAAACCCTGATGACAAATAACATATTTACAAAAAAACAATCAAGTTTAATCTCTTATTAAAAGCATGAATAAGAATTTGCCGAATGTTTTAAAAATGAACGAGACTTTTTTGCTCTTTATGGTGGCGTCTTTATGATGAAGCGTAACACCGCCCTCTTGTGACTAAAACAGAGAATTACACTTGTGAATTTCAGGTTTCAGTAACTGCAACAGAAAAATACACTTTTCTCACTATATTTGAGGCACTTATAATACACCGGGGCCGTTTGATTTTAAGCTACTACATCATCAATTACAAAGATAATCGAAGATAATTAGGCAGTTTTCCAAATAACCAGGCGCTTCGTCCTCACGTGTTTTATCTCCAGTCAGCTCCAGAAGGATTTGAACGATTATTGATCAGCAAGATGATTTTTCTTTTATAAACCACCACAATGGATTTGAAACACAACAATCAAGATGTGATCAAATTGTAAAAAAAACACGTAAATGACCATTTGTGAATAATAAACATCTTAAGAAAACTAGCTCATATCTGATCAATCGATTAACAGAAAGTGTGGTAAAAGGGGGGTCTGATAAAAGGTCTGGAGTTGGTTTCAGGTGCTGAGTTGGCAGCTGCTTGACTGGAGATACCAATATGAAGTCCAAGGAGATCTAGATGCCGGTGGAGGAGAAGAAACAACGAGCAAAAACCTCAGCTGCGGTCAAATCGTTCTTGAAAAGACAGAAAGACCTGATCTCTGAACCCGCAACCCTGACGTACCGCTGGGTGGATGAGAGTGAGGGTTTTCTATTTATGTGTCCTCCACCGTAAGTAAGAAGCTTATTTCTGGGAAACAGATGCATCCACATCCCGGTCACAGGAGCGCTTGCGGGTGTGTGGTCCAACCAGTCTCAGTTTTCAGCCTCCGCTCCGCTGTCAGATTTTTCCTCTGAGTTGTTTGGAAACAAACACGCTGCCTGGGATTTCTTCTTGCTCTGAGTCACTGCAGACTTCTGGTAATCGTTGTGATGAAGTCCAGCGAACCGCGACGAAACGCTGAGGGAAATAGAAAACAATGTCTTTGTTGAAGGATGGGTGTTTTCTTTATGTTTAAAGCATCTTTATCTGCTCGTGCATAAAAAAACACAGTTGAAAAGAAGGATAACATCAATACAAAATCCGTAATAACAGATTAAATACGTGTCAAATTGGGAAACCGACACATTATTAAAAAAATGAACAAGTAAACGTTCTGCTTTTTACGGATTGACAACACAAACATTAAAAATAAAAAACAAACCGATCTTTAGTTGTAATTCCACATTTTGCCTCTGGAGGGCGCTGTTTGACAAGAAGAGTGGCAGCTTTGATCCCGTTCAATAAACTTTTATTTAATCTGAACAGTGCATAAAGATAAATACAATTCAAATATAATAGAAAAGAAAAGGCAATTCGGACTTACTTATTTAAATTGTTCACTTGAATATGACACACACACACACGCACGCACGCACGCACGCACGCACGCAAACTGGTTTCTGGTCATTTTAGAGTTTATCAACCAAATGCACTAGAAAATCAGAGGTTTAGAGTTTATTGTTCATGTAATCATATCAAAAGCTCCCCGCTGTGGTTGGTCGCAGCTTTATATTAAAAGACAGAAAACTTTTTTCTTTTCTTTAAACATTTCACACTTTCCATGTGAATGTAGATTGACATGATTTATGACATTGTCTCACAGTGTACATATAATCTGTCCAGCATGTCCTGGCTCTCTGCTTTGGGACCTTCTCCCGGTTGGACACGCCTGAAGCATCTCCCCAGAAGGGCGTCTAGAGAGGCATCTTGACCAGATCCTCCCTGTCCATCTGAATCCAGTCCAGAGCGTCTCCCCGTATCTCTAAATGAGAGGAAACTCATCCCAGCCACTTGTATCTTTCTGCAACTCCTGAGCGCAGGTGAGGGTAGGAACGTTGACCTGAGCCACCAGAGCTTTGGTTTCATCTGTTAACATTTCTGGAAATCCTTTGTGTTTAGCTTTTAATCATCCCAGTATTTCCAGCATGAGTTCAGAGGAGCTTCAAACTTAAGAAAGCAGCTCACTAACAGTAAAACACTAACTTCACTGAATCGGAATTTTCTTTTTGTCTTCAGGAGCAGCTGGAGTTTGTTTTATGTCACAGATCTGATTTACAGAGAGCCAGCGAGTTCAGAGTGCACCTCTGATGGTCTGGTAACTTTTTGAGGCTCTCCAGGAGACGTTATGTTCTTTATGAACAGGTGAGGGCAGCGGTCAGGGATTGTCTTTTCTCACAAAACTATGTCTATAAACACCAGTGGAAACAATGCCAAGATGGAAAGATTCAGCTGCGACTCAGAACTCAACGCTGCAGCCAGAAGCAGAACGAGCTGAGACGGGTTTGAGGATGAAAGTCACTGCAAGGTTTCCCACTTTCTCCTCCAGACAAGACGAAGTTTGGCGGAGTTGAGTTTCCCACCAGGACGACACACAACAACACTGCAATAAATCCCCCCAGAGAAGTGGATTATTTAACCTCCTGCTCAGTCGGAGGTCGTTGACGGCTTCATCGAGTTTGGAAAGAAAGTTGAGTTTCCTACAAAGTACCTTTATTGCGTAAATGTAATGAGGAGTTTTGAGTTTTATCTTTCCAGAACAGCTTCAGCAACCGATAAAACACCCTCAAATCTAAAAGAAGTTGTTAATTTAATCAGCTCTGATTTGTGTCATTCATGAAGAAGTGAACCACACTTATCTGGGTGAAGTAAATGGGATGAATAAAGCTTCTTTAATTAATTTGAATTGAATTGAAAAAAAGAAACAACAGGTAATGATGTCAACAAGTGATTGTAATGATGATTATGTTCCAAATCAGGATCAATGAACACCAGAGAATCAACTTAAGATCTCCACTTCACCGACAGGTTAGTGAGGAAATTATTGAAATGTTTATAAACGTTTCTGACAGAAGTAGCTGAAAGATATGAACATATTTATCCTCCTGCAGTGCAGATGGTCATTAAACGTAAAAGGACGAGAGGACACGTCTGCGATCACTCAGAAGACAAAACAACATCTACAATCATCAACAGCTGAAGGAACCACGTGGACGAGGAGAAACCTTGATCAGTGCAGGAAGAACATCAGCATCTCTGGACTCGGAGGCATCTGGAGGTCAGTGTTGTAGTGACATGAATCAGCATTTCAGTGATGTTATAGGTTTGAATCAGTGTCCTTGACAAAGGTCATCTCAGGGATGTCCATGCATCTCCTACGAGACAAAGCAGAACCACCGTAAGAACATACTACAAGAGGAAGAAGAGCGTACGATGCTGGACGGACCTGCCTGCCGGAGAACTTAGAAACAAAAAGTGTGAAAGATGACCCCTCCGATGTGTTTGAAGGAAACACGAGAAAATAAAACCGAAAGTGTTCCATGGATGGACATCTTCAATGTCAGAAGGTTTCTAAAGCACCGTGAGTAGACGCGACAACTTTACAGAGTGGCAGAAGCTTCAAGGTCAACGTTTTCAAAATGGTATTAAATACTAAACTGGATGAAGTTACACTGACATAAAAAAACTTGACAAATCTTTGGTTCATGCAGTAGTGTCTGAAAAAAAATAAAAGAAACAAAAGATTGCTGGGGGGGAGGGGCTGCTAATCACATCCAGATAAGTGAAGAGGCCAGACAAGCTGAGTCACATTCTGTATGTGTGTAACTGCATTAACAGAACTTGGCGCAGTTTATCCCAGAGCCTCCTAAAACGTTGAGCCGATGGCCAACACACACACACACACACACACACACACACACACACACACACACACACACACACACTCTGAATTCATCACCTGAGAATGCCAGGAGGGCCACACTTGCGTGAGAGTGAGTGGTTGTGGGAGTGTGTGCTTCTCTTTGCTTCTACACTCTGACAGCAAGTCATGCTGCGTTCAAGGTCAAACAGGACAAATGGCGGTGGTGCGCTCAAACGCGGATGAAGCTTCATGGTGTCTTTCTACACCTTTAGGAAGCTTATGACGGGGTACCAAGAGAGGGGCTCTAGTATGAGGAGGTCTGGAGTAGCACAGAAGCATATTAGACCGGGTGCTGTAAGACAGCAGCGAGGTGTGCTGTAAGTGTGACTGAGGAGTTCAAGGTGGAGGTGGGACTGCACCGAGGATCTGAGCCCCTTCTTGATTACCACGGTGATGGACAAATGAGGGTAGACAGGAATATAAATGGACTATGATGTTTCCTCGATCCCATTGACTGTAAGAGTCAGACGGGTCCAACATGGAGTCTGACAGCTGAGAAAACCCTGACTTCTGCAACCCAGAAGGCAGATAAATACAACATTTATCATAATGCAGAAATGTTTTGTTCTTGACCATGGTAACCCACGACTGTTTAAACCCTGGGTGGGATTTCAACATTGTGGTGAGTCACAAGTTACCAAACCAGCAAGAACCCTGACCAAAACTCCCAAAATCAGCGTGCTTTTCCACTTTAGGATGCATCACTTCCCAGCAACTGAATTTAGCCGCTGCCAACTTCATACCTGACAGTCTCCACATCAAAACCTCCTCCAAACACTTGAATGGTGTGCTGACAGAACTGTCGAACCTGACTGGGTCCCGCGTGCGGCGGGAAAGTGGCTTTGTTGTGTCCCAGTCAGTTGAATTTCATCCAACTAAAACAGAAGATTTGATGATTTTCTGTAGCTTTGTGCTCAGAGTGAATTAAATCATTTCTCTTGTGCTTTGAAAGTTCTGCCGCTCTTTGATATGTTTTTATTCTCTCCGCTGAACTCATAAATCCTGTTCACTTCATCACTCAACAAAAATGCTGGTTTCATTTTTGGACATTTTTATGTTGGCTGGGAATAAGTCATGAAAACGTCAACGTTTGGAAATGATATCCACCGACGAAAACAGCTTCCAGCACGCTTCGTTAGTCATTTATCAGGAAGGTGGACCAGAAACCCATTCAAATACATATATAAGGAAAAACCTCTGCTTCTCTGGCTGATCATGAGGTCCAGCTCCTGTTTATCCGAGGCAGGTTTTCCGTTGAAGGGAGCTGGTATGGCATCTGCCAAGGATGATGTGAAAGGTTCAGCTAAACAACCCACTGGTTGAAGCCATAAAAAAGTCTCTTTCCTTTACTCAGGTATGGATTTCGCTGGTTTGTTAGTCGTTGTCCTGGCTCTCGTCTGCCTTTGTTTCCACATATTTGGGTCAGATACAGCAGATAAACTTCTAAAGTTACACCCATGAGATGCTCAGCATTGATGTTGATCAGGAATGAAGTGTGTGGGTTTGATATCTCAGGAATGAAGTGGGAGGACAAAGCTCTGTATGGTGCGCCTTATGCATCTTTTTTTGTTTATTATCTCGGAGCTGGCTGCAGAAGAAGAAGAGACGTTTAACCAAACAAAGCCCGAGATAACCTCCAGATGTCTGACACCTTTGTTTCTTTTTCGTTTCTCCAAGCTGTGGATGTTACTGAAGTTATGGTATCTCCTGGCCACAAACACAAAACAGGGATTTTCTCACCCTTCTCAAGGTCTCTGCTGCAGGTTCTGGCTCAGCTAGAACACTAACTGTTGGACATGCATTAAACATGACATTCCTCGTGTTACCGGTCAGCGTTTGAAGCTGATGGGTTTGTGTCGGCTGCAGATGTGGGAGGACTGGTATTTTCTTAGTGGTCATAAACACATTTTTATCAGATATATTCACCCAGACTCATAATTGCACCTGCAGCTACTGAAATCTCGAGGAATAATTCAGGATCTGATGGAAGACGTTGATGTTTTCAGAGAGCATCAGGTGTACATTTGCTTTTCTTCTCTGACTCTGGAGCAGAACATATTTAACAAAGCTGAAAACAGTCAGATGCTTCATTTCTGTTTTCTGTTCATCAGTCCTGTAGTACCGAGATGGCAGGCGTCCAGCACACGTTATTGGTTTTTAAAACCACAAATTATGCAAACAATATAGCTGTCCTAAAGCATGAAACAGACTTATTTTGTGAAATGAGGACATTATTTCCAGACCTGCGACTGAGACCCAGCTTTCTGACACTGGGCAGCACATTTGTTACCAGAAGGTCTTGATGGTCTTGAGGTTTCATTGTAGCTGCACAGATTCAAGACACCCTGAAGCAGACGCAGCAAAGCAGCTCCAGAACAGAACCAGAACTAAAAACACTGGCTTACAGCTTTGTAAATACTTGCAAAGCTGTAAGCCAGTTTTCCTCGGTTCTGGTCCTCGTGTGCCGCTGCTGAAGAAATTCAGATGAAGCTGAAATGTCCCACGCTTTTGGACAGACCTTGTTAATTTGGGTGACATCTCAGCCGGTGGGGCTTCAGTCTCAACTCACATTCTCAGTCTGAGCTCTAAACCTCAACTCTGTGTGAAGAGGCTTCATGGTGTAATATCAAAATAAGAAGGGAAGAAGTCGCCACTGATGCTCTTGTAGCGGCGTCGGTAACCCTCTTGGAGCTGACTGGCTCCGCCTGCTAAGAAGCAGCAGTTCTGGTGGTATGTGCTCGCTCTTCAGCAGGTGACTACAGCTTGTCAGACACATCTGACTGCTTTTACACATGTTTCTTACCATTTAAAATTCTCACCATATTCCCACAGATGTCATAACGGGATGCATATGACAGGAAATAAGTCAGAGTGCAGCAGCCTCATTTTAAGATGTTTCATCCAGGAAAGGATTGGTCCGTTCGTCTTCACATGTGCTTTTATCACTCTTGGCACAGCCAAAGCTTTCAGGAGGAGGAACGCTTATTTATTTTTCTTCTGATTTGTGATCTCTTTGCTTTTCTCTGCAGACAGCAGGTCAGAAAAACAGGCTCTCTTCAGACAGATCAGAAGCTGCAGGCCTGATGGCTGCATGTGCCTCCAATCAACTTTCTTGTGAGGAGCTTTGACCTCAGGACATGAAGTCGAGCCAACCAAGACTTGGCCACAGAAAAATGGGGAGTTTTATTCCAACTTTAGACACATACCAGCGGAGACATGCAAAATATGGCCTTCTTTTGAAAGGAGACCAACATTCAGATCTGTTATTTCTTCTTCTGACTTCAAAACCTGCAGAACCTTTAATCTTTTTCTAACAAGAAAGTTAAAACTTTCTCATCCACGGTCATACAGGTCAAAGATTACCCGTATTTGGTGCAAATGTTAACCAAGGTCACTCAGCAATAAAATAAACTATCACAGGTAAAACAACCAGAGTCGACTGGACTCTGCTTCATATTTAACACTGTTTTTGTTCGATTCCTCTGAAGACAAATCCAGATGAACTCCCTGCTGCTGTGCATAAATGTTCGCTGGTTCAACCTAGTGAGTGTCAGGGTCTAAATGCCTAAATAAATACCTTAAAAGAAGCCATAAAACTGAGGTGATCAACAAGCTTAAAGTGAAAACAAACAGCAAAAACTTCCCGATCAGCCTTAGTGCTGAGTTTGTTTAGATGGGAGAGATGTGATGTCATGAGATCAAAGATCAGGCTGACTAACTCAGGGACTTTACTCTAAATCTGGCCTTGAGGGGACGTCGCGCCCTGACGCCAACAGCGAGCACACTGCACTCTCAGTGTTAGAAAAATACATCGCACAATCGTTTGAATATCGTCTGCATGTGTTTTGCATGCAACAGAGATCAAACACATATCCAAATTCATGCTGCCTGACACCCTAAAGATGCTGTAAACGAGATCTCCGGGCCGCGTTCACCACCAGTAACGCTGAAATCATGAATTTTTTCCCTGTTTGAATGGGTCTTCTCTCCCGGTTCAAAAACATGGGTTCGAGGCCCTGTGATGGACTGTCCAGAGAGTTGGCGTAGACTCAGGCAGATCCTGATCCTGGGACTAAATGATCATAGATGAAGGATGGATGTTTGCAACTTGAAGCCTTTATACTTCAGGACCGCTGCAGGAAGCTCCTTTTCCTGTTTGCAGCCAGGATGTCTTACCAGTAGGGACCATGTGAGGATTAAACTGGCCTCAGACGACTTAAAGCAGGGTTTCTCAATCCTGGTCCTCAAGAACCGCTGCCCTGCACGGGGGTCTTGTTGGGTTTTGGCTGGGTTCTGGTTGGGTTTTTGTTGGGTTCTAGTTAGGTTTTGGCTGGGTTCTGGTTGGGTTTTGGCTGGGTTCTTGTTGGGTTATAGTTGGGTTCTGGTTGGGTTCTTGTTGGGTTCTAGTTAGGTTTTGGCTGGGTTCTGGTTGGGTTCTTGTTGGGTTCTAGTTAGGTTTTGGCTGGGTTCTGGATGGGTTCTAGTTAGGTTTTGGCTGGGTTCTGGTTGGTTTCTTGTTGGGTTCTAGTTGGGTTTTGGCTGGGTTCTGGTTGGGCTCTTGTTGGGTTCTAGTTGGCTTTTGGCTGGTTTCTGGTTGGGTTTTGGTTGGGTTCTTGTTGGGTTTTGGTTGGGTTCTTGTTGGGTTCTAGTTAGGTTTTGGCTGGGTTCTTGTTGGGTTCTAGTTAGGTTTTGGCTGGGTTCTGGTTGGGTTCTTGTTGGGTTCTAGTTGGCTTTTGGCTGGGTTCTGGTTGGGTTTTGGTTGGGTTCTTGTTGGGTTCTAGTTAGGTTTTGGCTGGGTTCTGGATGGGTTTTGGTTGGGTTCTTGTTGGGTTCTAGTTGGGTTTTGGCTGGGTTCTGGTTGGGTTCTTGTTGGGTTCTAGTTGGGTTTTGGCTGGGTTCTGGTTGGGTTTTGGTTGGGTTCTTGTTGGGTTCTAGTTAGGTTTTGGCTGGGTTCTGGATGGGTTTTGGCTGGGTTCTTGTTGGGTTCTAGTTGGGTTCTAGTTGGGTTTTGGCTGGGTTCTAGTTGGGTTCTAGTTGGGTTCTGGTTGGGTTCTAGTTAGGTTTTGGCTGGGTTCTGGATGGGTTCTGGTTGGGTTTTGGTTGGGTTCTAGTTGGGTTATAGTTGGGTTTTGGCTGGGTTCTGCTTGGGTTTTGGCTGGGTTCTGGTTGGGTTCTGGTTAGGTTTTGGCTGGGTTCTGGATGGGTTTTGGCTGGGTTCTGGTTGGGTTCTGGTTGGGTTTTGGCTGGGTTCTGGATGGGTTTTGGCTGGGTTCTGGTTGGGTTCTGGTTGGGTTTTGGCTGGGTTCTGCTTGGGTTTTGGCTGGGTTCTGGCTGGGTTCTGGTTGGGTTCTGGTTGGGTTCTGGATGGGTTTTGGTTTATTTCAGGGACAGACTGTGGTCGTCACATTATAACCCTTTTCTAACCTCAACTAGGCCATCCAGTGTCTGAACGGAACCAGCCACAAGACCGAACCTCTGGCTTCTTTTCACTAAGTGATCTTATTTGTGAATGAAATCACTATTTGTATATAAACTTAACATTAAAGACGCAATTATTTTTAGTTTAACCTAAAAGTCATCAAGACAAATATTACTGTGTTGAATCCACAGTTTAAAAGAAGCTGTTAAACATAAACATAAACATTAATAAACTGCAGGAGTGACAATGTTTTTATAGTACATACATACTTCAGCGGTGTACTAACTTCAAACTCCAAAATAAAGTCATATATATATATATATATAGATATATAGATATATATATATACCTTCATAGATGTTGTTCTTTCAAATACACTCATGCCTGCTTTAATACCCAATCTTTCAAATAATATTAGCGTAGCTGTTTATTTAATACCTCTGATATTTAAGGATTATCGTGCATTTTTCATTCGCCTGTGAACCTCTGCTGACTAATCCTGTGAACAATGACTAGTGTGGATAGAAGATCCCAAAGAGTGACTCATCAGCAAACAGATGTCAAACTCATCAAACCAAAGACTTACGCTGTGCAGGATGTTAAAGTGTTGTTTTATGCCCGTGTCTGAGCAACGGAGCGTCAGATTTTTATATACCGACACCTCTACGGCCAAATATCAGGAAGTCATTCCTTGAAACCTGCTAATAGCCGTACTTCTAAGAGGGTCGTGTGTAGCGACGCTTGACAGAAATATGACAGCTCATCTTCAACTGATGCAAAACTCTGCAAAGGAGAGGAAAACTGCACATTAATCGCTTATTATCAGGTACAGCCATGGACTGCATAGAGAGAACTGGACAAACCCTCCCTCTACCCTGGTTAGGCCAAAAATGGACAAATGTGCAGAATGTGCAAGCCTTCAAGCCAGCTGGAACATGCCCATCTGAGCTCAGTCGATGTGGTCATGAAGGAGGTGTGGAGGACTCAAATGAAGATGACAGAGGCAGGGTAATCAAACAATTAAGTCCTTATTTAAACAAAGCTGCTGGCGAAGCAGGAAATCATGAACTTAAGTCTAAAAATACAAACAAAAAGGCAACTCGGGGAATAACTGTGTTAAGGGCAGGCTGACAGAAAATCTGGCAGGACGGGAATAAAGAAAGACGGATGGGAAAACAGTCGATGGACTTGCTGAGACGACGGGACAGGCAGGACAAAATAAGGATACTAATACACACAGAGTAAAACTGAGAAGATCCACGGAAATAAAACAACAAACAACCCCTAAAACAATAGCAAAATAACAAACATACACAGAAAAGAACAGAGGGAAACCCAGAATCAGGACAACGAGTAGCTATGGAAAACCAGCTTTGAGGGCCCAGACTGTAAATATCTTATTTCTGCTGCAAAACTGGACATTTTACCGTGTAGGTCAATGACTCAAATCTGGATCCAGACCCTTAGTGGTCAGTAGAGGAACTTCAGGTCGGGATCCAGACCCTTAGTGGTCAGTAGAGGAACTGCAGTATCTAGTTCACGTATATAGAGGAAAACCAGATTAATTAATCGTTTGATTATATCACCGGGGGACGATACTTAAAACTCATGTAATTACGAAGCAGACATGATGGTACAATCACAATTTTTAAATAACACAAGGAAAAAAACAAAAATAACTGGCAGACAGTTCAAAGTTAAAAGTGCATAATTTCAAGTTTGGTCTAAGAGATTTCAAACTGTGGTTTTAATGTTCCCTTATCGTCTGTGTTGGATGAAACATCGTCATTAGAATGACAGTTAATCGTAAATATGATTAAAAACAAACAAACCCTGAGAGCGTCCACATGACCAGCGCACTTTAATATTCCAGCGCAGTTAAAGCTTTAAAATGTGGGTATAAATAACAGACAGATGGAAACACAAGAAGCTGCTACTGATTTCCAATTATGAAAGGCCCCTCTAATTCCTTACTTCCTGTACACAGCGTTGCTCTGCCCTTGAAACTTTGCAAACTAACCCACATCTGTGACCAATTTAGCAGCGCACGTCTGCACCGGATATGACTATTAACCGGAGTTGTAGCCTGCCGCATTTCCTCCAGTTGCACGGCTCTCACCACTAACCAGCTGGCTGAGGCATGAGCGGCCGGTCCGAGTCCTTCCAGGACAACCTGACATGCAAATAACATGACCACTACTAGTCTGTAATTTCAAGAGGCTGTGACCTTTAATCATGTCGTGATCTCCCTGCATCTGTTGGCGGCCAGATGTTAATTTGAGACTTTTGAGAAAGTTTGGACCGACTCTCTGCCTCTTGTTTTATAGCTTCAAGACAAAGTGGTGGGGATGATGATGCAGACAGAAGCAGGTGGCTATGAAGTTCAGAAAACATCTGAACATGAGTCGTACAATGTTTAAACAGAGCAGATCTGACATATTCTGCACAAATCAAAAGCTTTCTGCTGAATGACACAACCAGGTGGATGTTATAGTGCACAGAGACATCTGCACTGAATAGAGGTTGGAAGTCCCAAAATCAACATGGGAGATACCTCCATGGGTGGTGGAGATTGAAAAGGCAAGGACTTCCAGATCCAGACCGATAAACCGGGGATGGCTCACCAACCAGACATTAATTAACTGGATGATTGAAAAATAAAAATTCCTATTTTTATTTTTCTGTGATTGTACTAAAGTGTAAACTCTGCTCACACACACCTACCAGGTCAGCTGAAGGGTAGCCTGGTCACAGTCAGGACTATTAACTCCTGGACTGACGGCACACTGGAAAACCTGCGATGCTGCCTACAGGCCTCAGACATGAACATCTTAAAAGAGGCCACGAACAACCACTGCATCAGCTGGTGTACCTCCATCTGTGTCCCCTCCAGGACTGTGTGTGTTTTCCCAAACCAAAAGCCCTGGTTTAAGGCAGATGTGCACATGAAAATCAGGAAAAGATGTGAGGCTTTCAAGTCTGACGATAACAAGGAGTACAAGCGAGCTCGATACGACCTATGCAGATCTGTCAGACATGTTGAAAGGACATAATCCCAAAAAGGGCAATTTCAAACGCTCCATCATTATACTGGTCCAAAAGAAACCAGATGCATCCTCCCTAAACACCTTCAGACCTGTGGCACTCACATCAATAGCCATAAAGTGCCTGGAGAAACAACCAGACATCAAAGACCCTCTACATTTGGCATGTAGGCCCAACAGGTCAGTGGACGATGCAGTCGCCGTGGGCCTCCACCACGCTCTTCAGCACCTGGACAGCAGCAGAACATTGGTCAGGATGTTCTCCCTTTATAGCGCTGCCTTTATTCAATCAGGCCAGGCCACTGACTCAACCACTATTGTTGTTAAACTTTGTATGTTTTTACAGTTTCTTTTAGAAGATTACTTAATTATTTTGGATAAATGTTGACAATGTGGTCTTGATGTCTTCAAAAATGTTTATAACATACACTAATACAGAGGCTAAAAGTATTCTCTCACCCATCCAAATAATCGGAATCAGGTGTTTCAATCACTTCCATGACCACAGGTGTATAAAATCAAGCACCTCGGCATGCAGACTGTGTTTACAACTATTTGAGACAAGCATCACCAAGTGCAGTGGCGTAAAGCACACTGCCACTGGACTCTGGAGCAGTGAGACGCGTTTTCTGGAGTGACGAATGGCGCTTCTCCATCTGGCAATCTGATGGACGAGTCATATTGAACCCTATGGATCAGGAATGGGGTGTCACCAAAGTTCATATGCAAGTTGTACCTTTCAAACCTCTCTTTTCTGTGTTGGGGGCGGAGTCAGACATGCGACTCCACAAAGTTCCAGGTCTTATGTTGGACTTTTTGATCTGAGGTGGTCACATTTGAATATTTGAATATTATATTCTTAATTAGTCTTAACCAGCCAAACTATAATATAAGTAAATGTCTTTCTCCATGACTGTCATAACCATACGTAGTACATGTGTTTGGATTCTGCTTTACAAACTCTGACATAAGGGTGTAGTTAATCAAAAACCCGTAAGATCAGATTTGTGGAACAACCTTCACACTTTGTGGCGCAGACGGAGATCGTCTGCAGTCAGCTGAACCTTTCCCAGTTTGGAGTTGAACAAGGAGGAGGAAGTTCACCAGTTGTATTTAAAGCTCGGCAGTGCGTTTACGGCTCTGTAAAAGCCACCTCTGCATGTCGCAGTAAAACATTGCCGCAGCCTGCGGTGGCACAGTGATACACACAGTGGAACGTTAATGTGGCCGTTTAGCTTGCTTCGGTCCTGCCATTGTATAAACCGGTGCAGTTGAGTCACGGAGAGGACTAATGATGAGGAACAAAGGCTGCTGGCCTCCCAGCCAGCTCTGTTCTCTGTACACTTAATTCCAGCTATAAGAAACAGGCCAACTTTGAATCCAGCTGTCAAAGTCTGACCAGAAAAATGCACTGAAACCTCATTCATCACCACAGTCAGCCAAAGACTTCAGTTATCCTTTATGGAGAGCTTTCATCTGCTTTAATGACCCTGCCATCATGTTAGTGGATTTCTGAAATTAAGAGCAACAAGCACCATCAGCTTCTGCAGATCTGACAGCTATTCACCAACACAAATCATCTTCCTCAAAATCCTACAAAGACGGGAGAAGACATAAAAAAAGCTGGTGCTCTTTTGAAGCACCTCATAAGGAAAAGCCAGTTCTGCTGCCAGGCTCTTGGGACCTGAACCACGCTTTTTTAAAAAGCAGGAATTCTAAATAAAGTCCTTTCAAGAGCACAAAGAGGAGGCACTTTTCATAATGGTGTTAAATGCAACCCTGAGATGGTGGTAATGATTACACGAGTTCCCGTCAGTGCTGCTTGCCAACCTGCAAAGGCCTTAAATGCAAAGTACCCACCAAGGAAAAGTCATCAATCCAGCCATTATCTAAACCTGCTGATTCCTATTCAGGGTCACAGGGATCTGCTGATGCCTCAGGAAGAGTAAGTTTACTTCTGGAATACAGAATGAGGCTGATGATAAAGAAATCGTATTCACTTTTATGTTATTAAAGTCAGCTTTACCCCAAAGATCCTACAATCATCAGGCTTCAGGTGTGAATTTGGTTCTTTAGTTGAAAGACTTCAGTGTGGCCAAACGCTGCACCCAGATGACCAAAGTGGAATCCAGCAGAACCAGACTGGTTTGTACTGATGAGAAAAATAATGAGGGTGGCCGGCCAGGCCGCAGAATTTCATTCCTGGTTTGAAATTCTCACATCAGATGCCTGAAACCACCACCGGAGGAGGAAGCGCCACAATTTCCTCTGTGAACCTTCTGAAAATGAAAGTGGCAATGAAAGTGACATTTGCAGGTTATTTGCATTGATAAAATGAAATACCTAAAAAACTGTATAGAAGCTTTCTTGTTGGATTTAGAATTATATGTTTATGTTAAATACGTTCTGAAATTCACACTGGGCATATTTAAGATGAAATTAGGCAGCAGCAAAGAGTTTTATTTAGTGTCACAAAGACGTGAAAAATGTTCAAAACAAGACTAAAACATGCGCACAGGGAAGCAGAATAGTCTGTATGTGACACAGAGGAGGCAAAACAAAAATAAAAAAGGGCTTTCTGATGGGTTTGGGGTCATTTTGTGTTTTCTTGTGGTTTAACTTGTTTGTTTAGGCTTGACCTTGTTGTATGTACTTCCTACCTTATTTTGAAAGTCTGTTTCTCAGCGTGTTCAGCTCCAGTTTGGCTTCGCTTGTTCCCATCCCTCCTGAAACCTTGCACCTGTGTCTCCTCAGCCCGGTGAGTATTTTCTTGTCTTCGCCTTCCTCCCTGCTGGTCCAGGTGTTTTGCATCCCGCCTGTTTACCATCCTGCTTTCCGTTCTGTTGTTTTCCCGCGCTCACCTTTCATTTCAGTTTGATTCTTTTGTCATATGGTCTTTATTTAATTTATTTATTGTTTCTGTTTCAATGTTCCTGGCTTGACAAGGCTTTTTGTTAGAGTAAAGAACTTCATTCTGGTATTCTAGCCCATAAACCTCCTGCATTTAGGTTCTCCTTACAACTGGTCCCATGACGCCATCCTGTTATACAAAACTGTCAATAATGGGCTGAAAAGCATACGAACGATTGCAAAGACCAGAACATGATACCATAACATAGAAATGAAACTGTATTAACCCCAGGGACATTCAGTGACCAACAACACAGCCTGAGGTTCCTTATTCTTTCGCGTTACCCAACGAGAGGCTCCTTTTCTGCTGAGCAGGGTCTTCCCTGGCCCCTGTCATCAGAGCTGCACGAGCCAGAAGCTACACAGGAGAAATGTCACTCAAGAAACACGCACAACAGGAAATAATACTTTTGAAATAACCCTTGGCCTTTTGGGGGTGTGACTTGCACAGCTGGACATGTCTGATTGGCTGAGCTCTCACAAAGTTTATATCGGCGTCTCTCCACCGTGTTTTCTTTACTCTGCGTGATTGTATGTGGCGTTATTATTGCTGGGGAGTTCCTCTTTTGCTTTGTCTCATAGCAGGTGTCCCCGGCGGACGTCTTTGTGTTTGCTGGTGCTTCTGCTTGTTCTCTCGCCCCCTCCAGTTGTGGCAGATGGTTGCCTTCCTCAGTCTGCTGGATGTTTCTGTTAAAAAAAACGTTCTTTCTTTCCATCGTCACCCACTGCTATATGCATTGTCTGTAATTTAATTCAATTCATCAAACAAAACAGGACTAAACTGCCATCAGCGACACTCTGTAATTATATTTCTACTTGTGGCTTATTGTCCTTAAACATGACTGCAGGACATCGTGTGACCTGCAGCACATGGGCTGTAGGCAGAAGAGTCTGTCATTCTGTTATTCAGCTTATTTTTTCACATTAATTCTGGTACCAAGCCCACCTGTTAGTTATTTCGTGCCTGGTTTTATTTTATTGTTTTAATAAAACAATACTGGGTCTCCATCTCTGACAACATACTTAAATTAGCTATTAATCTGACTTGAACAATCTCATTTCATGTGCTTTGATGTTGCAACGACGGAGACCAGCATCTGTTTTTCATCATGTCCTCAAAGCTCTTCTTTAAATCCGTGTTTTCAATCCAGCATGAATTACATGTGACTAAACAGCTGAGGTCTTCTGCGCTGTTGTCACTGAGGGCCGGTCTTGGTGTGCTCATTGGATTTTGATGAACAATACAAGCCTTTCTGCTACTTTTTGCATGTAAAGCACACATTTGCATTGTTCCATTTTTTTCCTTTTTTGACGTAAATAAGCATGAGTGACACTCCCCCGACTGCGTTATTAGACTGGTGACAGATGTGACCGCCAATTTGTGAGCTTCTCTTTTTTAGCTTGAAACTGATAACAAGATGAGCCTGTGAGCTGTTTGAGTGAATTTGGTGTTTGGCGTGCTGAAGGAAGTCTCTGCACGCACCAACACCGTGATATATTGTATTGACTTTGGCTTGACATTAGCAGCCTTGTAAAGGCCAGTTCACCTCATTCTGACAGAGCGTAGAAGGACACTCAGATTGCCAAATGACCAAAGCATTGAACAAATATGTGCATGCACCTTGTGACTGCAGGTTTCTGCCAGCTCAGGCAGAGTTCAGCCACAGGGGAAGATCAGCCACCCAGTCAGTGGCCGATTCCATTTTTTCTAATTTTTATTGATTCATTCCCAACACGTCAAAACCATTGTGTAAAACATAACGTTTACACTAGTATGAATCTATTAATACATACATATACATATATACACACATTTGAACATACAGAACCCCTTGAAAATAAAAATTATAATGAAATGAATCTGAGTTTGACACACAGTATGATACTGTTCAGATGATGTTTAAAAAAGATTTATTGTGGTTTTTATTTTGAAAGTGGCGAGACATGAGACAGGTATAGAGAGATGTGGGAAGACATGCAGTAACGAGCGACAGGGGCAGGATTCAAACCTGCGCCGCCTGCACGTGGGCGATAGCCTCTGCATATGGTGCGCCCGCTCAGCCCACTGAGGTATCCAGGTCCAGGTGATGCCTTTTTAAGGGAAGATTTATTATCAAGGTCTATGACTAAGGGGGCTTTGAACTGCAGCAGGAATATGAACGCAACTCACTCTCATAAAAGCACCCATCCTCCAAACTTCACAGAGGCGCTCACGCAATGCAGACGTCGACACTCATTAAGTGAAACATTTTTGTTTACTTAAACAAGTTACTGCAATAATTGGTGATTCTAAATTGCTGACAGGAGTGAATGTGAGATCGTGTGGTTGTTTGACGTAACTGTATGTTACCCTGCCATAGACCAGCTACCTGTCCAGGTGCCAGTCACCTGAACAGAGTTGGGTATAGCTTTTGATAGACTTTATTGCTTTGATTTACCATGTTATAGAGCACAATGATGTGTATATATAATATTAAATCTAAACATTTCCAAAATTTCCAAACTTTTTTTTTTCCGAATGGGTTGGTATTTGTCTATGCATTTATAATGTTTGCTATATTGGATTCTCTAACCATATTTGGTATCATATTTTATACTTGACCCACTAAGACCTCTAAACCAGCCCGGAATCAATATAAATAATTGGCATGATATAATAAATATAAATAAATAAATAAATAAATAAATAAATAAATAAATAAATAAATAAATAAATAAATAAATAAATAAATAAAAAAGCCAATTGTATTCATAACCATACAAAAAAAAGATCATTTACAAACTGTTTAGGACAACATTGTGTGTATTTTTCACTTCAATATATAATAAACACTTATTTTATTATATTATTTAATTGTATTATTTCATATGCCAGGCTTTAAAGGGTTATATTTATACAATAAAGTAAATATGTGTAAGTATCTAAAGGAATGAAAACAAAAAACAGACTTTTTTGTAATGTAATCTAATAAACAATAGTGAAAATTATGAAAGCATTAAAACCCATTCTTAAGGTCTTCCTGGCTTGAAAGCCGTGTTCTAGGCGCTACTCGCCTCCAAACACATTTAGACTACCTTAAATGTTTTTCGTTCTCTCGTTACATTTGGCATACATACGTTTGGCCACGGGAGCGTGCAGCCGCCTCAACGTCTCTGTCAAATCACGATTGCGGTGACGCGCAGCGGTAGGACTTGCATAAAAGAAAGCTCTGAGCGCTTTTCAGGCTCTTTCGACGTTTCTGTCAGGTTACTTTCGGTAAATCGGCGAAGAACAACCGTAATAAGAGAAGTCGCAGCAGTTTGTTGTAGCGGAAATAAACCAAAAAAAAAGAAAGTCGCGTTTTTATTTCTAACCAAGACGCTCGAGACGTGAACCGAGTCAAGAAAAAAGACTTATGGGAGTTCTTACCGTCAACTTTAGTGCACTTAGTTTGCTTTTTTTCGGGTAATGTGAGTGTCCCGAACACGTCTGGACTTGTTACCGAGTACTCCAAGGCCGGGATAAGACCACTTTTGGGGAGTTTTGTTGCTTTCAATCACCATGATGTCGACTACGGCGATGTACGCAGCAAAGAAACGGAAGAAACCGGTCCAGAAGACGTAAGTGAACGACCGACGAACCCGGTCGCGGTCTTAGAAGCACAAACGGGGACACCATACCTCTTTATGGTCCTCATAGTGCGCCTGTAAAGATATAAACATACTCCAAGGCACTTCTTTGTCTTTTACTGCCTTCCTCCTTGAACTAGTGAAGTTGTAGGAGCTCTAACTCATTATTTTCCTTATTATGACAGCATTGCGCTGGATTTATTTTACTTTAAAGGAAGCATGCATAACCTACAGCTTTGCATCATATACACACATACTTTTTTTTTTTTTTCCACATGCAGCTCTGCAAACATCTCCACAACATTCAGCCTGGATGTATTACAGTCTGCGTGAATTAGTAATAAACTGTAGTAAGCGTAGTTGTGCTCTGTCCTTGCAGTACAAGCTGATACTGGCCCTGAAGTTTACCTTCTGTGAGGCCACACGGAGGAAAGTGGTTCAGTGCCACTCCAGGCCTGTCCAGCTTGGAAAACAAAGACAACTGTTGCTTCAGTTTCATCTGTAATCTAATTATATAGCAGAGACAGACAGCTGAGCTCCTCAGACTAATTTGCCCTGATGGTATCTGCGCTTCACTCATGGAAAGTCTCCTCTGCTGGAGATGTGTTGATCCGTTTATTTAAATCACATTTTTTAGAGCATTTGTTTCAGCTCGCTGTGGAGTTGGGATGTTGTCACTGGGGAGTAAGAAACCACATCAGTGAAATGATCATCATACCACTTTATTGTGATTCTGCAACTTAATTACGCAAACGTGCACATGGTATTTCTGTTTCCCAGCGGTTTCCCTTTGAGGACTCATGGAGGACCGCTGACCACAAATGAAAACCGGTATCACTGTTGTACTGTCAAAGACATAAAAGCAGAATTTTGTTTTTGATTTTTTTCTAACATGAAAACTGTACGGTTTACAGAGAAACGCGCTCATTTACAGAACTGAAAATGGGTTCTTTGTTGTGCTCTGAAGCCCCGGGCTGAAGCGCAGAAACGATTCTGTAACAGAACCTTCTGCCAGGTTTTATGGAGGTATACAACATTTGTTGATCTTTGTCTTTTTATTCTTCTCCTAACCCACTAGCACCCATATATGTTGTGAGCTACATATGTCTTAATATTCATGCTAGATATGTCTGTAAAAAAACCCTAATGGTTCACTTAACCCCTGGATCCCACCAGGAGCGGGCGTGCAGGGGTTCGCTGCCAGTTCAGCGGTGAAGTTATGAGGTCACGCAAAGTCACCGGATAGTCAGTTCAAATGTTTTATCCCTTCTGCTGTTATCCAGATAAAAACGATGGGTGCTTTCACGTTAAATGTGCTTTTGACTTCTAAACTTCTCCACATTTGTAGTTGAAATCTCTCCTGAACTGACCTGTCGGTAAGCCCCGCCCCCAAGGTGACGGGACTGCAGCTTCCAAGGGCTTGTGAAGGTCGTATCTTCACCGCCTCTGGACTGGTTTTAAATCATCACTTTTACCCCGCACTCACATTTACGCCGGCAGCATCAATGGCGTCATAGTCGGTCGGCTTTGAACAGGGTGGCGTCAAGCGTTTGCCAGATTTAATTGTGGGTCCAACGCGTTGCTCCCATCAGAAGTTGAGGAAAGTTCAGCACGTCACCTAATCAGGTGTAGCGCCAGCCAGTGACATTGTTTGTGGGGGTTGGACTGCTTAAAGTGCCCGTCAGGTCCTGATGGAGTTTTCTGGGGTAAAGAGGTTTCTTCATAGGCAATAAGTTTGTCTGGAACTCGTAAATCTTCTTCTCGAAGAGGTTTAAGGCTGTTCTTGTAAACCGTGGTGGATTTTCATGATTTGGTCCTTTAGAAAGTTACATAAAACCTTTGAGGGGTTTTCAAAAGCAGCACCTTACCCGCGTCTTACCACGGACCCTTCGTTGTTCTGTAAAAGCCCATATTGCTTAAAATGTCTTATCCTAGACCCGTCAATGACCCATGAAACCCCTTTAGAACAGCTATTAACATCGGCATTGTTGATTTGAACCTTTAACAGTGCAGCGAAAAGTCTTTGTAGAGATGTTCAGAGCTCTCTACCACACACCGGGCTTTTTTTAAAACTCTTCACTGGGCTTCATGATGGCATCAAGATTCATTAGTTCCTTTCAAACCCCTTAAAGTGAGGGGTTCCATACAGCGCCATGAGGAACGGGTTCATTTTTAAACAAATTATGGGCACTAACAAAACACTGTGCAAAATGTTCAAGTTTAATACAATCTGTGATCAGGTCCTCTGAGGCCCGATGCTGACATGTTTTAAAGTGAAATGTTCAGTATTAGTGTTATTTTGCTCTGTTGTGTTGATCCTCGACCCTTCGCGGTGTAATAAAGAGCCTTTTCAGAGCGCGTTGGCCGCTCTCAGCCACGCCGCCTTCCTCTCGGGGATTTTACTAGTCTGAGATTCTTAACTTTAACAGAGCAGAGTGTTAACTGCACCATGCAGAACCACAGGCCTGAGCGGAGAACCGGGCCAGAACCGTGGTTTGAGCGTGTGTGGTACTACCTGCATTAATCATGATCAGGACATGTAGCGAGAGCGCTCTCACGCTATGTTTCCACGAGGGAGGAGGAAGGGAGGGAGGATGGTGTAATTTGAGACCCGCTCTGTTTTTTTCTCCTCCTCCGCCGACTGCCACAACATACTTTTTTCCCGTCTTTCCTTCTTTCTCTCTGTGAGTGTGTAGTGTGCTGTGTGTGTGTTGTGTGTGTTTTTTTCGGGGGGCTATTTTTCCCTCCCTCAACTCAAATTAACATAGTTCACTGTCACGCAAACGGTTACGTAAGTCTACCATGTTCGGATTTTTAGGCAAAGTTGCTCTCAAGCAGTTTATCTGTCTTTTCTCCTTTTTCTTTAAGGAGATGGTTGTGGGTGAATGAGTTATGAGCACATAAGTGAGTCTCTTTAACCCACAGACACAGTGACGGGCTGTGTTAAAGTCAATCACCCCGAGGCCGTGGACTTTTATCTGCCACTGCTCTGTGAAGCTGAACTTCTAGATTCATGTAATATCTGTGTAGGAGGGATCTAAAGATGCAGTTTTAACCTCCACGAAGGCCATGAAGCACAAAAAGAAGTTCATAACTAGAAGAAAGTATGTGGAAGTCGCAGGCTCGTTCATGGTGTCAAAGTTCATCTCAAAGCTGCTGAAGGAGGCTGAAGTCACGGCGCTGTGCAGCCCAGTTCCCACACTTCAAACGGCAGACTTCTAAGTGTTTAAGGTTTAGAGTTTGGGTATGTTTTCAAAATTGTAGAGTGTTAATGAATTATGAACCTAAAAGTGACAGGGCCTCCTTGCAGGGTGATTTATGGAGGCTTCCTGCAGTGTTGTAATCGATGTCCATGATTCGTCCATCATTCTTCCACACAAAAGCAGCAGAACCATTTCTTTACTGGGCTGGATCCAAGCGTGTCCTCGTTGTGACGCTGAACCAGGAAAGAGCTTTCAGCAGACCTTGCTATGGTCTGAAACATCATTTTCTGCTGCGGCTTTGAGCTCATCAGCCACAAAACATCTCAGCTTCTAGTCTGTAAGACAAAGAATCAAGTTCAAATCACAAGTTAAAAGCTTTGCAACTCTGACTGTTGGTCTTCTGTGTTTCGGATGTCTGCTTGGACCAGTGCTTCCCTGCAGATGTCTTTACAATAATAAGCATAGAATAGGATGTGTTTGGTGTCATTACACAACTCTTCTGTGTAAATACGATGCAGCTTCTCGTGGTAAAAGTAAAGATGGGTCCTGTTGGACCTGCGGTACCTTCCAGAGGGCAGCAGCAGGCCCCTTTTTCATTGTCAGGTCTGTAACAAGACCTTTCGGGAGCCTCTATGGGGGTAAGGGGTTCCTGCTGGGAGCGTGGTGGTGCTGACTCGGCGCTGATCGGATCTGCTGTGGGCAGGAGTTGACATTGTTTGACCGCCTCAATGTGCCTTTTGCATTTGAGTTGTCCCTCCTCATTCATCGCCATCATCGCGGGGTTTACTAACAGAGCGATAGACAGCAACCATCTCAGCTCCTTCAGTGCTGATCTCGTCATTCTTTATCTTCTGGTTGTGCACCATATGGTAGTTTGGGAGGACAGTAGGTTCTGAGGGTCCTGATGGTAAATCTGGTCGCTGTAAATGGAGACACAGCGGCTGAACGGATCGAGGAAGAAGCCGGTCATGTGAGAGACCCGGCCTCCTGGACTTGACTCCAGATCCTGGCTCAGGGAAACGCAGCTCATATCAAAAAGCTATTTTCTGGACGCTGGCAGTCTGCGTCTCCACGCAGCCATCTGGCTCGCTGCATGTCTGTCAGCGAGGAACGCTGTGTCTCCACGATGTCCTGCGCCCTCCGGAGCCACTTAACCGCCACAGTGCAGCTTTTGAACCGCACCGGGATGTGGTGGTCATGTACTTCCCAGTGAACACTTACGGGAAAACAACTGCTGTTCCTGTGGCAGACTCACTCTTCACAGTGTCTTTAAAAAGTCCTTGATCCATCTGCATATGTGGCGACACTCAGACTAAACAAAAGTCCCCCCCAGATCGTGTTAAACACAGTTAAAATCCAAAGCAGGATTCTCAAATATGAGCCAGCAGATAACGGAGGAGGGAGGAGCTACAGGTCTCCAGTCATTCAGGCTGCTCACAGACATTTCCGTGGGGACTTTGAAGTGATTTGGATGTTTATATAAATATACCATTAAACTCATTAAATTAGACAACAGCAACATTTTCCAGTCCTGATATTGGAGACTGGACTGAGCTCATGTGGAAGAAGATGCTCAGATGTTGCTCCTTCATTTTGGTCCTTGGTGAGGTCATGCTGATGTGACTGATGTTGCTGACTGGCCATCTGCAGCAGAAGCACCAGAAGGTTCTACTGTCCAGGTCCTGGACAGTAGAACCCCAGCTAAGGTCAAAACACGGTGACGAAGTGGGCTGATCCAAAATAACGTTTATGATAAAGTCAGGCCCTCATTACAACTGCTTTTAAATGGCCGGTTTAAGACGGGCTCAGACGTCGGGTTTTCCGAGCCTGCCACGGCGGCGGCCGGTCGTCCTCAACCTGCATCGTCTCTGCATCAGGAGCAAAGGCCCAGATCATGTTCAGTTTCCATTGTTCTGAAAAGGTGTCGCTGCCCCGTTGGAGACAAGGTGCCTTTGTGTGAGCGCAGGGGTGTGTTTCTTCCAGCCCAACACTAACCCCTCACACACCCACCAGGACAGATCTGCTCGATAAGGTGAGGAGCAGCTACACTGGCTCCTCATTGTTCTGGCGGGGAGTTGCGCCGGGAATGCAGTGATCACTATCTCACCTTGATTTCAGATATTATTATTATTGGAAGCAGATGTTTTATTTACAGGAGGGAGGGATTCACATTTGACACATTTATTTTACAGTGAAAACTGCTCCGTTTATACGCAGACTGTTAAGAACTTTATTGAGCTTTTGTATTTCTTTCAACTGTTAGTTTATTTGCTTATTTTTATTTCTTATTTATTACTGTGACGCAAGAATTCCCAAATTGAATTTTTTTTTATCATATAAATATCCTCTATATTTTTGTTGGAAATCCTTTTAATAAATGGTCAATGAATCACGAGGGTCCTTGGAGGAGCGTGGGAGCTGGCCCAGCGGGTCCACATGAGCTGTGTGGACTCTGATCTCTGAACCGAGTCTCGTAGGTTGTTCTGTGGGGCTCTTCTGGGAGTCTGAGGTGCTGGGTCCATTGTTTCAGGCCGTTCAGTCCTTATATGGAGTGAAAGTTTGGTCGCGAGTCCAACTTTCGTTGCAGAAGGTTGGATTTGTTCCAAGTGAGAGCTGGACTCTCCGAGTGCCGAGTTTGTCCGTGATTCTGTTCATAACTTTGTATCGGCAGGGATCCAGTTTGGTGGTGTCAGACTGCTCTGCTGTCCCTGCATCTGTTTGCTTCTCTGTGGGTGTGTTTGGGGCGAAGAGGCCCTGAGGCAGACTCAGGATACGCTGGAGATCCCGTCTGAGAACACCTCTGGAAGAGCTGGAGCACGTGGCTGGAGACAGCCGGGGCTTGAGCCTCTGTGCTCAGACTGCTGCCTTCCTGAGCTGGGTAACGGTGACTTCACAGCAGACAACTCCGCACAAACGTTAGAAAGTTTTTAAAGGACTAACGCGTGACACCCTCTCGTTTCTAAAGTCTGCAAGCCAGAATTTTAAGTCACAGACTAAAAACTTCACACGGATTCAGGATCTTGGGGTATCTTTAGATGAATACATCCAGAAACAGCGTTCCTATTGGTTGATGACACAAGTGACATCAGTTTGCATAAGAGGAGACTTCAACAATTTCAATTTTTTTTTCCTAAAGCAGTTTGTGTTTTCTGCAACATCAGAAACCAGGAGGTTAAAAGCACAGAGAAAGTATGCAGTTACGTAGGTCTACATAAACAAAAACACACTCGTACACACACAGCACGGCCTCAGCTGACCTGCAATCCACCGCGGACTCATCAGCAGCAACATCTGAAGCAGATTTAGCGTGAGAAGCAGCAGATGTGCCACTGCTCGTGTGAGACCCACCTGCACTGGAGCCGTTTGGTCACTGGCTGCAGTCGCACCCAGATGCTGCAGCGCCGTGGAGCGACGCTTTAATCTTTCAACCTGAGCGTCGCCGCAGCAGAGCTGCTGCCATCAACATACATTAGCCCCCCCCCCCCCCTCGTGTCTGTGTGTTTTTAATTACACACATGAATGAGCAGTTATGCTGTACATGTGTTGAGTGCATGTGGCCTCCGTGTCTGAAGCCTGAAAGGCTCCTCCCAGCTGTTGCTGGTAAAACGCTCCACCTGAAGGTCCAAGCAGCAGCGTTCCCTGCAGCTCTCAGACACGCTCTTCTCCTCCTGTTGTCACAAACCTACATGTGCTGACATGCCGGCTAAGTTTGTTTTTCTTAGTGAAGACTGCGTGATGTGGGCGAAAGGAAAAAAGCCGAAGCTTCCATCGATATTTTAGTAATATTTAAACTTTTATTCAAATGCGCATCATCTCAGCTTGATGTCATCATGTGTTATTTTACTTTTATACATACAGACAGCAACTGGCGGTTTGTGTTGGTGTGAAGTGTGACTTACAGGAGGCGGAGCTGAACAGTCGCAAGTATGTTTGTCATAAAGGTTTGTTGTTGGAGGGAAGCAAAAATGAAAAAGAAAACATGTCCACATCACCGTGTTGCCTTCAAAAGGACAGACCATGCAGGTGTGACTCGTGTGATGTGTTTAATAACAAGTTCGCTGCTTTCTGTGCCAGTTTCAACTTAGAAAGCAGGAAGCAAGTTTGTAAAAAAATATTTTGATTGTACCAGCAAAACGGCAAGAACATGAACTTAAGTGACATTATCTGGTTTTGCCTCAGATGTTTGTGATGATGAGTCCCATCTCCAGGCTCTGAGGGGCTGCACAGGCTTGACAACGTTCCTGGGAAAAAGAGAGGTCGTCTGCAGCCACGGTCTGCTCTGAGTTACAGACGGGAGGGTTCTGGGTTCACCGTCGGCGTCAGAGTTCAGTTACAGATCCAGACCACCTTCAGCTCCCTGCGTTTATCTACCTCCTCTGTCTGGTTCTAACTAGGTGGGAAAAATCATCTATGCTGTGAAGCAGCTGATGTCTGAGTGTTTCAGCCTTTTCATCCTTTATCCTGCAGATGTTTTTGGAGCCCTCGTTATTTAAAGCAGTTATTTTTCTTGTCAGGATGGAAAACCTGATGAAGCACATAAAAACAAGGCTGTGTTGATGTAAAGAACTAACCTGCACACACCTGAAATGATAAGATTATCATCCCCTCGGGTTTTTCTGACTTTGTGGTCCTGTTTTGTGTTTTCATGTCTCACGTCGTGGACCCAGTCTCAGCTCCAGCCAGACGTGGATCCTTTGAGTCTTGTTTTTTTGTTGCACGTTGACAGAAAACGAGTTGAGCATGCAGGCGGTAAACAAGTCCGGGAACAGGTGACTTCATTCTGCTCACCTAGTTCCCGTGGCAACAGGGGGATGAAGTAAGCCGCCCCTGGAGAGCGGAGGTGGTCCGGCTTTGTTGTTTTCCACTTGACAAAGCTTTGGGTGTTCGGCAGCTGCGAAGGAAAGCAGCTGATGGTTTTAGATTGTGCAGCGGCTCCACACAGCGATGCTGCACGATGATGACTGCAGAAGAAGAGAGCAAAGCAAGGAGAAGGTTAAAGACCAGAAAATCATGTAGATGCATGATGTTGTCTGTCTGTTGGATAAAATGTGAGTCATATTCCATCCATGGATGGATGGAATATGAAACAGTTCTGAAGACATTTTGTCTGTAAATGATCTAAAAGAGGCTTAAAGTCACATAAATCCACATTTGTCCTGCGTGTTCTGTGGTCCTCAGCATCAACTTTCTGTCACAAACAAACAAAGCTTTCTAAGTATTTATTTAAACTGATGCACACACTAGTGCAGAGTACTATGTTTTCAACTTCCCCTGCTCAAGGGAAGCAGATTTTTTAAAAGGGTTTCTTCATATTCGGAGAAAAGTTTCCCGGCCGTCACTGGTCAAAGTTATACAATATAAAGATCTCTCTTATCTCTCTAACTTTGTCTCTCTGCATCTTCAGCCCCAAACCCCCACCGCCGGAAGGAGCCAAGTCCAACCCGTCCAAACGCCACCGCGACCGCCTCAACGGCGAGCTGGACAAGCTCACCAGCCTGCTGCCCTTCGCCGACGAGGTCAGGAATCGGCTGGACAAGCTGTCGGTGCTCCGCCTCAGCGTGGGATACCTGAAGGTGAAGAGCTTCTTCAACGGTGAGTGTTTGCTCAACTGGCTCTCCTGTCTGGAAACGGCAGCAAAGCATCATCTAACATGCTCTCCAGCGTTTATCCTGTTTTTATTGAATGTTGTCGTGCAGTCCACACTTCCTGATGAGTGAATCAAACGCGCAGCTGAATGTTTATATCTCTGGTTGTTGCTCTCCTTTGTCTCGCAAACATCAGCACAGGAAGATTTTTACACTAATATGGCAGAGGGAGAAATGATGATAAGAGCAGCACTAGTTAAAAATACACTTTGAAGTGCCACAGATAAGATTTCCAGCTCGTATGTGACCAAAATAGTTGCAGTTTCGAGCCCCGAATGACTTGCAGTATATGAAGCAATACATCAGTGTTTAGTGTCAATGTGTGCAAAAGTTGCCAACATGAAGGTGTTTAAGGCAGCACAAAGGAACTTTTGTTGTTTTAGCTCTCAAAAGCTCTTTGGATGTGGAGCTTAAGTCACTTTTACTAAAAAAAAATGAAACCGATATTTCAAGAAGAAAGAAAGTCTTTAGTGCTGCTTTAACGTGTGTTTGAACAGGACTCTGCAGTGTCTGATGTTTGCTGCCGAGGCCGTGATCAGGAAACCGAGAGCAACTGGTGATTCAGGGCAGTTCAGTAATACTTCACTGATCCACAGAGGAAAGTAGCATAATCTGAATAATTACACGATAATGACACAATCTGTCCTAATCGTTCAGGAGGAAAGTAGAAATCATAATTATTGGTGCTTGAGTTTTGTTTGCGTTGCGAGCGCAGCTGTTTGATGCAGAAGTCAACAAGTCCAAGACGAGAGAAGAGTTTAATGTGGATGATTACTGTCTGCTGTTTCCTGTGTGGATGCTTCACTTAAACACTCTCAGAGCTATCAGACACGCTGTGGATTAAAAGATTAAACATCAGCGGTCGTTTTAAGTTGTAAGCAGGATTCCAGTCAGAGCTGGAGGTCGGCGGTGTCATCAAAGACACCCGCCTCCTCTCCATCCTGACTGGAAACAACGGAGCGCGATCTTAAGAAGCGCCGCATCCTGTGACTGTAAATCTGTAAAACAATTACATAAAGCTGGTGAACTCAGCACAGACAGCAGGGAAGCGGCGTTTTGTTGGAGGAAACGCAAGGAGGAGCGATGCTCCCTCACCTCTTTGAAAAGACAAATGTGTCTCCTGGGACTCAGCAGAGAAAGTAAATTCTGCTCTATTTCTGTCATGAGGGGGTTATTTGAGTTTCCAGCACACTTCCTCACTTTGTCCTGCCCTGCTTTTGTGAAAAATGCAGCGATTAGATCCAGACTGCCTGACAAATGCGGGTTTGTATTTACAGTAAAGGGTGCGTGGGGGCGGGGCAGTCGCCTCCAAGAGGCCGCATCAGTGCAGGATATGGAAGTATGGCCCCACGGTCTTCCTGTAGGTTCGGAGGGATCTTTCTCAGCAACAGGAGTGAAGCGAAACGAGAGGAGGCCAGAACCTGTCTGTAAGCGCTGAGAGCAGGAGCACGTGAAGAGTCTGAGCGAGCAGCTGCGCTGTTTAATGTTTCATATATCGTTTTATGTTTGTCCTGGTTTCCTCAAGTGGGAGTAAGAAGACATTCCTGTGGTTCAGGTGTGAACTCTTCTGGCTTTTATCTGCTTTATTACTGTAAACTTTTCATCTTTGGGGCTGTGGTTGGTTTTTCAGACGACAATTTAAAGTCAGTTTGAAGCTTTTAGTTATTTTAGTACATTTGACGGATAATAAACTAGCGCTAAGGGACAAAATCCCAAAAGACTTAACCTTTCAGACCTCAGACCTAACTTTTACTTTTGTGGTGGATTCTCAGTCATCCCGTTTGTGGTGGTCCTAAACATCCTTCTGTGTGAAATCGTTGTCAGCTGTTCACTTTTTCTGTGTAACACTCCCACAAACAGGGAAAAAAACAAAGGTAAAAAACAAAAACAGGGGGACAGTAAAAGCCAAAGAAAACCCAGAAGGTCCCCGTAAACCAAAGGAAACCCGGTCAGATGTTTGTGAATGTTGTGTGCGCTGCAAACACTTCAGGACAGTCAGCTGGAGCGGCAGCTGACACCATCTGTGAGTTCTCGCCGCTCAGAGGAGGAAAAACGATGATCAGCGCGCAGATCAGAAGGTGAGGAGGTGATTTATCACCACTTCGCAGAACAATACAGTCTTCAGTGTTGATTACTGGAGTCAATGGTAGGTTTTATTCTGAAAAACAGCCTGAAATCAGGCCTGAAATCTTAGCTGCTGGCACATGATCACTGACTCACTGGCATTGACTAACAGCCCTATCGGCCCCTGCAGACACGTCCTGCTCTATCTGAGGCAGTAAAAACACTTACTGCCTCTGTAACGTGACTGTATGAGCAGAAAACAGGAGGTCCTGAGCTCTTCTCCTCGCTGGAGCTGACGCCAAATGAGACGCAGCCGAACCTGCTGCTTCGAACTCATCAATTATTAGGCAGCGCCGCTCGCTTGGTGTCAACTTTACAAATGCATTCAGAGGCAGCGCCGGGTGTCTGGTTACTTTCAAGCCGCGCTGTCAGCGTGGGGAACGGATGTGGCTCCAGCAGCTTCGCTCTGGGCTCTTATTTTGAAGGATCCGAGAGCAGAACAGTCGCTCTAATGAACTTCAGTTGTCATTTGCGGTGCTGATAGCCGCTGTTAGTGGTCAGGTTATGAATATTCATCACAGTTATTACATGCTGACGGCAGGTAAGCGACAACGCTACACACCCCCCACCACCAGCATGCTGATCTGTTGATAACGTTTCTTCCTCCTTATTTATACAGCCAGCTTTTAAAACACTAAATATTGTTTTTAACAGTCAAATAAAAGCAGAGGCAGAAGTCAGGGCATTTTTAAAAGTAGACAAGATTAAAGGACAAAGCCAAATTATAGCGAGAACAGTTAAACCGAAGAGATCAAACAGCTAGAAGTGAGCCTGTAAAGTAAGTTGATTTTTAAGGATTAATTCTGCTTTAGTACGTCTGCACAGGTTTGCATTGTTGTCCTCTTCTTGTGACTCAGCTGCAGGTTTTTTCTGAATCTGCTCAGTGATACTCAACGCAGTGGATGTGATTCTCTTCTCCTGCATGTCAGAAGACATTAAAAGTGTTCAGTACACTTTTCAAAAGTGGACACTTCTCTTCTAGGCGGCTTGCTTTTTCTTAGAAGAACATTTAATAACTGAAGGGCCTCCTGCCACCCTCTCAAGGCCCCTCTGATCATTCCTGGACCTCAGTTTGGAAATGTTTTGAACCCATACAGAGGCCAGAACAGCGAGGCAGCTTTGATAATTTTAGCTGTTGAAAATGCACTAAACCCTGGAATCTGGTAAAATAAGCACATTTCCATGAAGTTCCAACAATGGTGTAAACAGTGTGAAGAATGGTGGCTGAGACATGAAGCTCTGCTTTGTGTGCAGCTCGGTGAAGCCGTCCACAGACCGCTGTGTGTGGCCTCCACTCAGGCCGGACGCCGACGCCGTTGCGTTCTGACTAATTCACATGGCGGCTAAACGTTTGACAACAAAGATCCTCTTCTTCCACTCTCATATAAACACGAGGTAACGTTGGAGGTAGCATAGAAGAAGACATGAAAAAAGAAGCTTCAGAGTCGAGCCCACACACTGAAACTGAAGCGCTGCAACTGGCTTTGATGTTGCTGATTCACTCAGATTTTCCTGTTGAAAGGGTAAAAAGAAAGAGGAAAAGCCTGCAACATGCGCAGATGCTGTGCAGTAGATTCGACTTTATGCACCTTTTTAACGAGAATCAGGTAGCCAGGTGACAGCGCTGCCCATGGGTCTGCTACACAACCACACGTGCAGCAGACGTACGCGACCTTCGTCGTAGTCTGGACTCACCAGTTCTCACGCTGTAATTACACCACCAGGCGCTAGGTGGCAGTGTGGCGTACTTTATGCAGTTTCTTTTCTTTTTTTTACGTCCTATATGCACCTTGTAAACTGCGTTTTAGCCTCAAAGATGTCGAAGGAACATCAGTGCTGCCAAATGGATCAATCACATCTGTTAACGGTTCACGTTGACCCCACGCGGGTCCATTTCTGGTCAGGTTCACGTCGGGCTTCTCCACTACGGAAGTCCAACGCCGTCAGCCTGCTGTAGACTCTTAAAACACTTTTAACGTTTAAAGTTCACTGGGATACTGATTAGTATCTTGATTGTCTGTTGAGTCTTGAAGAATGTGAAGGCTCCTGGGAAGGCGATCACTGCTCCTGCAGGATGCCTCTCAGAAAGAGACGGTCTGTGTCCATCTCCCAGACTTGTCCTTGAGGTCCACGCAGCCGGACGGGGCAGAGGGGCTGCTGGGAATCACCCAGAGGTTGGAGCTCATAACGGCTGACAACGGCGGCATTGTTGGTTGTCTGAGGCAGACCTCCCTCATGTTCAGACAGGGCTCTAGTTTTATCCTCGCTGTCTCCGTCTCGACTGACTGTCTTTTCTTCCTTTGTCGCTTCCCTCTCTTCTTCCTCTTCCCCCTTCTACAACCACACGGGATTTTTTTTAACTTTTACAATATTAGAACTCTTTAAACATCTTTCATATCTGAAACTATACAGTATCTGACATCTGTTTTTTACGTTTTGGCTTCAATTGTTCGTGGGATGTATAAGCACATGTACCACACCCATAAACAAACGGCTAAACTGAAGGGTCCCCCGAGTCCAGCTGTGAGAGACGGACGCCGCTTCGTGTTTGAAATACCACGGAGAGAAGGGAAATTTCCACAAACAAACCCCTAACAGCCTCAAATATAAACACAAAACAAGGAAAAGGGGAAAAAGGGAAAAAATTTGAAGTAAAAACAAAAAGTAAACATGCAGAAAAGCGCAGATCAAATTAAAACAGAGTTTTGATCGTAACACAACTGTGAAGGATTTAAAACCATCACCAACGCGAGATGAGAAAGCGCAAAGAGATGCCTCATATCTCAAAACATCAACTAACAACATGAAACGTAAAATAACGTGACAAAGACAAAATGTAAAATAAGTGTGATAAAGACATGAAACAGCAGGGTAAACAGGACCTCCACAAACGTGTCAACGCTTTAAAAGACAAAGGATCACAGGACTAAAAATGTAAATACAAAAACAAAAACACAAATATACTAAATGTCCTCAAACATTTTCTTTTGTGATGGTGGTGACGAGCGACACGGAGACCTGCAGACCTCCAAACCTCCAAAACCACAAACTCTTTTCATGAGGAGGTGAGTTTGGAGACGAGGAGGCTTTGAGAGTTCATCCCTGTGAATCAGACTCGGAGTTCCTGATGAAGTCCTTATGTGCTTGTGAAAATCTGCAGCGATGAATCTCGGTTTCTGGTTTTGACGTCTTTGTTGTGTTGCTGAGGAGGCTCCAGCTGAAGAGCTTTCTGGCCGTGTAAACTTGTAATTTGTGGTCTTATAATAGCTCAGCTGAACTTCCCTTCATACCAGCGCCTTCACAAACACCAGCACACATTCCTGCATTCACACACTTGCTCTTTTCTTTGTTATACATTCAGTTTTTTTCCTCTGAACTCCCACACACCCTTCCTCTTCTCCACGCGTTTTCCAGATGTCTTTTCAGTGAACAACCTCGGGCTGCTGGCGGGTTTCTGGGCAGATTGAAGCCGCTGGACAGCGGAGAGTTAGCAGGAGGAAACCCTCAGCTCACTAATAAAACAACCAGCATTGTGATTAAATGCTGCTTAAGACTAATGATTCTCGTGAGTGTTGGGTTGAACACCCCGGTCCCGCTGTACATCCACAACTTCAGCTGTCTTCTGCTGACTGGCAGGCAGACGTGAGCAGGCGTTTCACAAACAGCAGCAGTGTTCGGTGACATGTAAGTCAGGATGAATGCGACTGGCTGCTGCAGATGCACCGTTTGGCAGCGCTGCTGATCTCAGCAACTGACTGTAACTGCTGCCAGGAAACAGATGCTGGTCTGGCTGCGTTTGGTGGGACCAGGCTGCATCCTGGGGCCAAACAAGGATAGCTGAAGGGCTCCTGCAGAATTGATGAAGCTTTTGGTTTCCGATCACAGGATCAAAGCTGGAGCAAAGCGGTAAAAGTCCCGAATATTCCTGGAGCATTTGGGACTTTCACAGTTCAGAGGTCGGGGGAGTTGTCTGTTGGTGGACATGAGGACAGTTCGGGGTTTTTCTATGTGTGTAAAATAAAACACGTGCTCTTTTAAAGTATAATAAAGAAAATAAGGAATGGACCTACTATTTTACTAGTTTTACTGATTTGTTAAGTGGCCCTAAAATAAATGTTACACATTTTGTAGCGTATTAAACTGAAATCGAACATATGCCACAGAAGCATAGTTAAAATAATTTGTTGCTTTAGTTTGTTGCCATGAGACGCAGATTCTCAGAGATGTTGTCTTCAGCGTGTCGATGTGTTTACAGAGTTCATGTCTGCTTTGTCTTTCAGCCTTTGTTCGCTGCTGAAAGAACTTTATCCAGCTTGTCTATTGTTCAGTTCAGAAGGAGGAAGAGGATTAAGAAAAGAGAGAGAACTGGTTTGAGTCAGAGCTTTAACATCAATGTTTGTAGTGGCAGACGCAGCAAAGTCCAACGAGGAGACCTTTAAAACGCAGCAGCAAACCAGTTGTGTTCCAGAAAAGAGAAGGAGGGCAGAAAAAGACTAATTCATGCAAATTCTTGGAAAGATCGGTCATGTATGGTTGTGTTTATTTTTTAATTTTAGTTGTGGATTGAATCCTGGAAGGGGTCCTGGAAAGTTCCTGTAATAAGTCCTGTTGTCTCTCCAAAGTGTTCTTGGTGATAGCATCGAACCTGCAGACCCTCTGCCAGGAGGTCTGCAGCCAAAACACAGGTCGTCGTGGTCGTGTAGAAACCTGCCCGGACATCTGCATAGGTGTGTGTGTGTGTGTGTGTGTGTGCAGGTGTGTGCAGGGGTGTGTGTGTTTGTGTACAGGTGTGTGTGTGTGTGTGTGTGTGTGCAGGTGTGTGCAGGGGTGTGTGTGTTTGTGTACAGGTGTGTGTGTGTGTGTGTGTGTGTGTGTACAGGTGTGTGTGTGTGCATGTGTGCGTGCATGTGTGTGTGTGTGTGTGTGTGTGTGATGCAGACATGCAGGTCCTCTGGTAGTCTGCAGCGCTGCCTGTAAATCTTCTCTCCGGGCTCCACTGAGGTGTGTTTTTGCAGCTTCTTAGATCAAATAAAAGATGCAGTCTGCAGTGGTTTTTACTGTCGGCTGCTGAGGTTCCCGGCCTGGGTTCAGGTCCGTGTCAGGGGTCAGGAGGTTGATGAGAGAGGCTGAAGGTTCACCGAACTGTTTAACCTGGACCCATTTCTAACTGTGGAGGTGACGTTTGACTGGCAGGGTGTGACTGCGGACATGAGCAGACCTCCAGCATTACCACTGTCCCAGCGGGTCCCACCAGCTGAGATGTGCTCACAGATGTGCTCGAGTTTTCTGTCATACAGTTGAGATCTTCATCTGAGTCTCCATAACAGACAAACACAATTAAGCTGGAGACAGAAACGACTTTAATTTCCCATGACTTTATTAAATACAGCCGTTAAATATTCACAGCGTTGGGGTTGGAGAAGTGAATCGTGGGTCGGACCAGCTGAGTCCAGACAAATGTTTCTACCAACTCTGGATCAAAGCTGGACAACGTTCAGAAGGAATTCTGGACTTTTCCTCTCCACAGAACGGCTTTCTTCCTTGGTCCTGGTATACACGGATGTTAAGAGATCCATTTACTGACCAAAATATGCTTCTTCAGTCGACGTCTTACTAAAAAACAACAGATAAAACTGACTCTCACCGACCTGCTGAAGCACATTCACTCTTGCATTTGTGCAGGAAACAACAACATCTCATCTTTCAGCTACAAACTAAAAAAGGAGTGCGATGCTAAGACATCACAACCCCGGTTAGGTGTGAATTACTGTCAAATGTCAGAATATTAATGGAATTGAAAGCATTGACATAAGTAATTATTAGTGAGCAGACATTTCTGCGTCCGTTCTCGCCCTCCACAGTCCAGACATCACTGCTCAGTCACGCCCCCGGTTTCCCTGCCCTCCCATCAGGAACATCACTTCACTCGCCAGCTTTTTTTTTCGTGCCCCACTGTTGTTTCTCTGCCAGGAGACCAATCAGACGACTCTTTCATGTCTCTGCCGGTCGTCGCTGTCTACACGCTGACTCATGTTTTCACCCAGAATGCCCTGCTCCAAGCTCACGCTGTTTATATGTGTCACGCCTGCCAGCACTGCGCGTCAGCGGTGAAGATTTTGTAGGTTTATCTCCATTAAACAAATGGGTTGTTTGCATTGTTGAGTGTGTAAATTCAGATCACAGCTTTGTCTGTATCTGTTTTTAGTTTCCCTTGAAGGAAACGACCACAGACCACAGAAAACCTTTCACCCAAAGCCTGCTCGTACCAAAACACCACCACACTGGTCTTCACCAGAAGAGTAGTGAAGCTTGTGATGAGCTGTGTGATGCGTATAAACTGGATGTGGACTGAGCTCCACGTGCTTGTCAGTTAATCAGGAGAAACCTGTAAATCAAGTTGACTAATCATTCCTGTGTGTCTAACAGGAAGTAATGTTTGTCAGAGAAAGTTAGAGTGGGAGGAAGCGCCAGGGGCGAAAGGTGTCTGCTAACCTCTGATCCAGCCACCGGGGGCCAAACCCGCCTCCACGGGGCTGAAACGGTGCACAGGAAGCTGGACTGCTGCTGAGCTTCGGTCCGGACTTGATCAGAATAGGGAGCAAAGATCATGCTCACAAAGAAGATTCAAAATCAGCACAGCAGCTTTAATCTTCGCTGGATTACAGTCGCTGGATTACAGTCGCTGGATTACAGTCGCTGGATTACAGTCGCTGGATTACAGTCGCTGGATTACAGTCGCTGGATTACAGTCGCTGGATTACAGTCGCTGGATTACAGTCGCTGGATTACAGTCGCTGGATTACAGTCGCGAAATTACAATCACTAAATGACAGTAACTGAATGACAGTAACTAAATTAGCGCTTGTTTTTGTTTTCTGTGATGAAACCGGCTGAAGTCAGACTTTATTTTTATAGGATTTTCTCCGACACAGAATTTACACGCCACGTTCATGCAGCTGATAACAACTCAAACACCCCCAACATGCACGTGCTCATGCACAAGTCTGCTTTTATTTTGGGGATGTACTACAAGAGGTATGCATATGAAATAAATTCCTTTCTCAGTTTGTGTGAGCGTTTATTTGGGTGTTGAGGTAAATGTTACGAGTGACACAGTGACAAACAGTCGTTCAGGCTGATAGTGACTCTGACTGTGCAGCTGCTGTTGAGGTCTGGGGCTCGTCTGGAGCTGCAGCGCTGCTGCTGTTTTAATGACAGGGAATCCAGTTTGGTTAGATTTTTATGGTGGAAAATTACTGGCAGCGTCTTGGCCCCGCCCCTCTCCTCGTCAATGAGAGTTTACATAGGCGGCGAGGCAAGTATGTGTGGCTCATTAAGAAAACGAGAAGCTGCCAGAGCAACTGTGCTGCAGCGGGAACTCGACCCGTTCAGCTTAATATGATATCTTCAGCTCCTCTTAAGTGACACTCGAGTCTGCAGCGCCGCTTTCTTCTCGCATGAATCGTTTTCTGCTGTTTAGCTGCTGCTTTCGACTTTTTTTCAAAAAGTGGTTTGACAAATATCACACGTCAGAAATTCATCGTCTCATAAAGTTTGGAAGAAACGGAGCAGAAAGCAGTCGAATCACCCCGCCGCCCCGTCAGCACCAGCAGCTTCTCATGTGGCGTCACTCCTGGATCAACCTGAGAGCAGCGCTCCGATCACAGGCTGAGGTGCTCCACTCGTCTAATCAGCACTTTCCATCTGCTGTAGCCGTGCATGAAAGAGGCCTGTCGGAGCAGACTGAGTCCTGAATCCCCCACAGCTGTGCCTGCGCTTGTTCCTGGGAATATCTGTAATCTCTGAAATCAAAGCTGTGTCACTGATAGGCATAGGCACCATTATTTGCCTTTTCTTTTTCTTTTTTATATTGTTTCTGCCTCTTACAAAACTCCTCGTCATCAGGGAAGTGGAACAAAAGGCAAGAAAAGAGAAATAACTGTTCCCCAAAGCAGAAAGGTGTACAGTGAAAAGGAGATGCCAATCTTTGTCAAGCGCGAAGGAAGCTGTCTGTCGAAATCGCATTTTGACATCGCGGCGCGATCATTACGCCCACTTCACCTCTGCAGTTTCATTCTGTCGTTTACGCAGTAACTTCTCAAATATCTTCTGGTAAATGGAAAAATATCTGTTACAGTTATTTCATGTCGAGTCTACAGCCCTGAAGTTACTCACCTGAGTAAAAAAACAAAAACCAGGGGGCGTCAACAGAACCTTCAGTATTTTTGCACGTTCTTCTGTACAGTGTTTGTCCAGGGTCTGATTGACCAACTCTGCCTGCTCACTTCCTTCCCCACTTCCTTCCTCGCGGGCTTTGGGATCCATATTTAGTCATAACTCTTGAGCCCCAGCAGATGGAAGCTTCTGGTGCGCTGTAAAAGAAAACCTGTTGTTTTTACCAGAAAACGCTGGCAGCTGTGGTTACCAGACAATTCCTGTCACAAATACAGCAGCACAGTGGACAACGTTTCTGACGAAATATGTACATAGTTACAGTCAATGAATCACAGATGAATCCCACTGAAAAGATGTAAAGTCTGCAAATGAAATGAGTGCAATTAACAGCAAAGTATCAAACGTAAAAGGAACTGATAGAACAAACTTTGCATTTAAATGGAGCTGTTAGACCTCAAATCTATTCATAATATGCTGTATTTTTGTTTTAATAACCAAAGTTATAATGTAAAATTTAGTTATAAACCTGCAAAATGACTACGCCTACACCAAAACATGCAAAGGTACATCTTGAGAAAAGACAAGCGAGGAAAATGTCACTTCTAGGAAAGTTGGGTGATCGTGCACCACCCACCTTCAAATGTGTTTTTGGGTTTAAAGTACTTTTCTATCGTTTTTATGCCAATTTTACAGTCATTTCTTACAGTGTAGCAGCTGACTTTGTTCAGAAACCTATTTTAGAAGTTGTAATTGTAGTTTATCAGAGCCGTGTTTCTGTAACCAGCTCCAGATAAAAGAGCGAGTGCACGACGGGATCTGAAGCTGGGGATTGGACGAGGACCATGGATCAGCTCCGATTGACGGCGCGCGTGTCAGAAATACCAGAGACGGTTTCCGGCTCTGTTTGTCGTTTTACATTCCTCACATACTTGTGTAATAATCCCCCATATCGTTCAAGTTTATCTCTGCTTTTATTTGTAGCTGTGTAACTATGGAGCTCAGGAAAAAGGGAAATAATTGTAGCCTGCTGAAGTATACTTACTTTTCCACTTGTGTTGTAATTCCACATGCGTTACCTTTATTTTGAACCCTTTTATGGAAGCGCGGGGGAGATGATCTTCACATTTTGAAAGGTTTGCGTGTGAATAAAAAAGTCACGTTCAGGATGAAACAGAAGTCATCAGCAATGTGTTCAGCTGAAGTCCTGAGCAGCTCACGATGCTGCTGTGAAGACACGCAGGCCGCCGTGCGTCCTCTCACACACACGGAAAGCTGCCGCCCCTCCAGCTGTTAGAAAGTACTTCGTCATGTGTTTCCGATTGGACCGTCCATGTGTGCCGCTGCGCTTCCACATATTTTTAGCCATGCAGAGTTTATTTTTAGAGGCCTGTGGGGTTTCTCTAATAAAAGCTGTCGCCTTTCCCCAAGATGTTGAGAGGGAAGGTGAGAGATTCCTGCGTCACACAGACGGATCCAGTGTCGCTGATTTGGAATCATTTACCCGGAGATAATGTCTCAAAATGGACTTTCATAGCTGTTTGGGAGAATCTCTGAGTCTTTGTCAGTAGGAACAGTTTAAGTGAATGAAATGGAGTTCTGATTCCCATAATCTCCCTGCATAACGTTTGACTTTATCAGAAAAATACACTTTAAGTTTTCAGTTTTCATGATGCCGTTAACCTCAGTCAGACAGACAGCGTCCATCCGTCCATCCATCCATCCATCCATCCATCTATCCATTCATCCATCCATCCATGCATCCGCCCATCCATCCGTCCATCCATGCATCCGTCCGTCCGTCCGTCCATCCATCCATCATCTTCCACTGTTCCACAATTGATGAATGAGCGTACTGGACCTCCTGGTGATCAGAGTCAGAGTGGTCCACTAGATTTTACATCCATCTAAAAACAAATGGAGATTGTAATCTTAGAAATCAAGGATTTACCTTTATTCTCAAATATTCATTTCGAACAACTTATGAAACCACTTACAAGTTGAGACTAAAGTGAATGAGCCTATAAACGATCAGCTGAACATTTCATTTTTCTTACTTCCCTTTGACTTCGATGACGACTTCGTGGCCCGCCTCAGCCTTCTATTTTGAAGGGAAATGTGGAAGTATAAATATAATGTGACATCAACACATTAATCTTGGATGTGGGGAATTGAAACCACAAACTGACTTCTGTGTAGTTCAGACTTTGTCACATGGCAGCTCTGATAAAACATCAGCTCACATTAAAACCCGCAGGATTCCACAGCGAGGCCTCAGAAGCTTCTTTCCACTGCGGTCACAGTGACGTCAAGAGTGACGCTGGTTTGGATGAGCATCTGCTGTCACCTCGCCAATCTGCACTGACTGATGGAAACCGAGCTTTCCTGCAGCGTTTGCATGGCTCTCCGGCCAAGTTTCAACCAAGCAGTGTTGACTGACGCGAAGTCCTGCTCATACTATGGCTGCGGTGATGCCATCCTGAAGTTCTGTCACTCCGGTCCTCTCTGGACTGCTGAGGCCGGGAGATTCGAGTGTTTCTGTTGGACCAGGTCCATTCCAAAACACCACAAGTCTATTTAGGAAAGCCAAACAGAAGCATGATGAGTGATCCTCGCTCCTTGCTCTCCGAGTGAAACCGTTTGTGAGCTGCGTGGTCCGGAAGCTTCACGTTGGTGTCGGTTTGTCTGAACACGTGCCTCTGCTCTTCAGGTGCTGGGAATTTAACTCTGACCTCACAGAGTTGGTGGTTGAGCTGCCCGGTACACAGACACTCGCTGCTCCCTGTTCCCGACGTGCAGAACAAACCCACCCGGCCTGTTGGACCGCATTCAGCGGACGTGGACGGGTGTCTGTTTATTCATCTCTCATAGTTCCTGAAGTGAGCTGGGAGGGTTGTTTATGGTTATTTATGGTTCAAAATGCAAACTCTCAGGTGAAGTTTGTGATGATGTCAGAGTCCAGAGTTACTTCAGCGGTGTAGTGTTTACACTCACTCTGGTTATTATTACTGCTAAACCGCATGAAGTGTTATAAGGTTCATCTCAACAGCTGCGTAGGAAGCAGAATATAACATTTATTTGAGTTTGTTAATGCTTAAGAAGTAATGAAAGTCTTAGGCGGATGCATTGAAGAGGTTTGGGTTCCTCTGGGCTGCGGCGCCCGTTCCTCTCGCTCACACATTTACTGCTCACCCGTGCAGCTTTTCTTTTCTTTTCTTTTATGAAACACCAGGACGGAAGACGACGTGCAACTGCAGCCGAGTTTCGCTCCTGTCCAAGAGTCCAAACTGTAGCAGCGTTGCAGTTTAGAGCTCAAAACTGACAAATTTATTATTATATTAATACAAACCCTACCTAAACCTGACTGGACAGAAATATTTCTCTTTTCAATGTAAAATCTGTTAAGTTATAGAGCTATTTTTACAGTGAACAAAAGCCATCAGAGGTAATGTCTTTAAATGGTTTCTGAGTTCCAGTCTGAAGGAGCTGGAGGCGTTTTGGAGCTGTCGTCTGCACATTCGTGTGCATGTTCTCAGGTTTCAGTGTTTGAATGCACAGATAGAAGTGCCAAAAAACATAAAAGCATTCAAGAGTAAAAACATTACATGTGGAAATGTAAAAGCAACTAAAGGTTGTGTTATTTCACACACGTATTCTGGCACTTCTGTTGGTCCTTCTGTTCTCTCCTGGAGTTTCAGACTAATACGAAAACATCTCACTTCAAACAAAACTGTCAACTCCTCAGTTATCCGCTCAGCGACTTACTTCATCACCGCCGAGCAAAATCTGATATCTGTTTTTATGAAGTATGACCATCATGTGTGAAGTCAGTGCCGTGTTTGGAGAGGATGGAGTGTGTTGTCATCGGGATATTGAGCAGCTGCTGGGATCAGAGGCGGATCATGTGTGAAGCTGTGTGAAAGTCGGATCTGAGCCGGAGCATCGCATGTCTGTGTTATTGATGGCTCTGCGGATGTGCGGTCTGGATATGATTTAGTGTGATGCTGTAGGGAGAAGCAGCATCATATTCTGATATTTCCTTAAAACCGACACAAAGGTGAGAACCACTGGCGCATCGCAGTACACATAACCTCCATCTGTCACCAAAACCACCCAGCGACGATGACAATGCTGAACCATGAGCAGTTCATGGAGGGTGTGTGTTTCACCACAGCGGCGGCTCAGCCGCACCACTTCCGCCTCGTGGCAGCCACAGCTGGCGGCGCTGCGTTCGAGGGTTTTAAAGATGCAGGCTGCAGTGTGAGCCAAATCCAGCTGTTTACGTGGCGTTTAAACGCCACCGAGGACTGACACGCCGTCGTTGACTCATATACTGTCACAAACTGACCGAGAACTTTCCAGAACGCTTGAACTTTCACACCCACGTGGGATGAAACAAAAAAATGTTTTCGTTATTGATAAAGTCAAAGGAATTTATAACAACATCAGAAGCTAAAGTTTATTAAACTTCAGAGATTTAACTCCTGCCAAATCAATAACAATAAATTGTGAATTATAAAGGAATCTGATTAAATAAGTATTGATTTTTCTTTGTCAGAGAACATTTGCCTCCATTTATTGAATCTTGCTTTTGTTTACATCATTCTAGATAAACTATGGATCAACAATTCATCTGATAAATATCGAGCATCTCCAGTATACCATATGCGCGTTAGCATTGTCTTGCTGAAAGATGCAAGTTACCTGAAAACTCCTCCCATCCTCTGAGAGACTCCGCCTCTCTAAGATGACGTCCTTGTCCCTGATCGTGTCTTGACCTCATGATGATTAACCTGACCAGAAAAAAATCTAATGTTTTTTGTCTCATATACAACTCATATAAAACACTACAGATCCTGATTGCTCTCTTAAGACGTTTACACAGACAGGCGCCGAACGCAGCGCTGCAGACTGTCTGTCAGTCGGCTCTCAGGGTTCACCGGCCCAGCGGGGCAGATACTTCATCCCATATTTGCAGACTGTTTCACGTCCTCCCAGATTTACTGATTGTTTAGCAACTAACAGCTTTATTGACATTTACCAACAAACAACTGGGCAACTAAGTTATTAACTAGTTCAACTTCTGACTAGTTTGCTGCCTGATTGACTAGTGTTGTTGTTTGCTGAGCTTCACTGACTGAGCTTTGCTTGTTTATGACTGGTTTATTACCAGATAGCTGCTTTGCAGACTGAATGTTTTATATCATGCATTTACTGACTTAATAATTAGTAATTTGACTGAGTACATGATTGCAGGCTAGTTGAGGGGCTGGATTACTGACTAGCTGTTTTTAACTGTTTGACTGACAGTGTTGGTGACCTGGTTTGCTGACTCATTTGGTTAACCACACCCTGGTTCACCCGTAAAATATACAAATATTTTGGGCCACAGAAATGGACCAGATAATTGTGGGGCTGCTTTAGTGTGAACGTTTGATTTTTCTCAGCAGAAAATGTCACACTCCTTCCGAAAGGCTGAAACTATTAAAACTCAATACACTTGAACCCTCCTTTCACTGCATCCAGCTTTCAGAATGACAACCAAACCAATTACAGACATGTGCAACAACATTCATCTTTTTTTCCCCATTTATTGAACAAAAATTAGGAAAAAGAGAAAAAGAGTGGGCAGTACTAACAATCCCTATGATTCATTAGCTTGTAGATGCACCTTTAGTAGTGATGGTATTCATTCAGGTGACCAGGTTCTACTGCCACTGAATTCTCCAGACCATCACACCTCCACCACCATGCTTGCACTTCCACCAACGGTAGTGCACTTCCACCAACGGTAGTCCACTTCCACCACCATGCTTGCACTTCCACCAGCAGTAGTCTACTTCCACCACCGTTAGTCCACTTCCACCAACGGTAGTGCACTTCCACCAACAGTAGTGCACTTCCACCAACGGTAGTCCACTTCCACCACCATGCTTGCACTTCCACCAGCGGTAGTCTACTTCCACAACCGTTAGTCCACTTTCACCAACGATAGTCCACTTCCACCAACGGTAGTGCACTTCCACCAACGGTAGTCCACTTCCACCACCATGCTTGCACTTCCACCAACGGTAGTGCACTTCCACCAACGGTAGTCCACTTCCACCACCATGCTTGCACTTCCACCAGCGGTAGTCTACTTCCACCACTGTTAGTCCACTTCCACCAACGGTAGTGCACTTCCACCAACGGTAGTGCACTTCCACCAACGGTAGTCCACTTCCACCACCATGCTTGCACTTCCACCAGCGGTAGTCTACTTCCACCACCGTTAGTCCACTTTCACCAACGGTAGTCCACTTCCACCAACGGTAGTGCACTTCCACCATTGGTAGTCCACTTCCACCACCATGCTTGCACTTCCACCAGTGGTAGTCTACTTCCACCAACGATAGTCCACTTCCACCAACGGTAGTCCATTTCTACCAACGGTAGTGCACTTCCACCAACGGTAGTCCACTTCCACCAACGGTAGTCCACTTCCACCAACGGTAGTCTACTTCCACCAACAGTAGTCCACTTCCACCAACGGTAGTCCACTTCCACCAACGGTAGTGCACTTCCACCAACGGTAGTCCACTTCCACCAACGGTAGTCCACTTCCACCAACGGTAGTCCACTTCCACCAACGGTAATGCACTTCCACCAACGGTAGTCCACTTCCACCACCGTTAGTCCACTTCTACCAACGGTAGTGCGCTTCCACCAACGGTAGTGCACTTCTACCACCGTTAGTCCACTTCCACCAACGGTAGTGCACTTCCACCAACGGTAGTGCACTTCCACCAACGGTAGTCCACTTCCACCACCATGCTTGCACTTCCACCAGCGGTAGTCCACTTCCACCAACGGTAGTCCACTTCCACCAACGGTAGTCCACTTCCACCAACGGTAGTCCACTTCCACCACCGTTAGTCCACTTCTACCAACGTTAGTCCACTTCCACCAACGGTAGTCCACTTCCACCAACGGTAGTCCACTTCCACCAACGGTAGTGCACTTCCACCAACGGTAGTCCACTTCCACCAACGGTAGTGCACTTCCACCAACGGTAGTCCACTTCCACCAACGGTAGTCCACTTCCACCACCGTTAGTCCACTTCTACCAATGGTAGTGCGCTTCCACCAACGGTAGTCCACTTCCACCAACGTTAGTCCACTTCTACCAACGTTAGTCCACTTCCACCAACGGTAGTGCACTTCCACCAACGGTAGTCCACTTCCACCAACGGTAGTGCACTTCTACCAACGTTAGTCCACTTCCACCAACGGTAGTGCACTTCCACTAACGGTAGTCCACTTCCACCAACGTTAGTCGACTTCTACCAACGGTAGTCCACTTCCACCAACGTTAGTCCACTTCCACCAACGTTAGTCGACTTCTACCAACGTTAGTCCACTTCCACCAACGGTAGAACTCAAATGTAAAATTCAACCTTTATTCCAACTCCAGCATCACCACTCACTTGGTAAAAGTCTCAGGAGTGTGTGTGTGTGTGTGTGTGTGTGTGTGTGTGTGTGTGTGTGTGTGTGTGTGTGGTTTGGCTTCCTGTCCTCAATGAGTTCATGGCACGGCAGCGATAAGAGCACCAGAGCTATATTCTGCTTAAAACTCCATTACTGATAACTCCCCCTTTTTCTCCCCCACCTTCCTCCTGCCTTTTTCTTTGTCGCCTCCCCGTCTTTCTCCTCCTCCCACATATTCATTTGTCTTCCTTTACTTTTAGCACAACCACTTCTTTCACACCACTCAGATCTCCTCCTTTCACCTCCTTTCTTTCTCCTCCTCGTACCGGTGGTCTCTTACCGCATCACCCCCCCCCCCCTTCCCTCCCTCCTCATCAGTTTCACCTCCGTGATAATATTTAGCTGTCCGGAGCTGGAGAACATGTTATCATGCAAACTGTTCAAATGCCAGGAAAAACATGACAGACACTGTCAGCTGCAACAGTCGTGTGTGTGTGTGTGTGTGTGTGTGTGTGTGTGTGTGTGTGTGTGTGTGTGTGTGTGTGTGTGTGTGTGTGTGTGTGTGTGTGTGTGTGTGTGTGTGCTCTTACAATAATCATGCTAAATGCCTTCCTTCTCTCTCTTCATCTTTTCCTCCAACCGTCTCCTTCCTCTCCTTTCTCAGCCCAGGATGCAGGGGGTTGAAAGTTTGCACGCGAGGCAGTGTGTGTGTGTGTGTGTGTGTGTGTGTGTGTGTGTGTGTGTGTGTGTGTGTGTGTGTGTTTGTGTGTGTGTGTGTGTGTGTGTGTGTGTGTGTGTGTGTGTGTGTGTGTGTGTGTGTGTGTGTGTGTGTGTGTGTGTGTGTGTGAGAGAGAGAGCAGTAACTACGGTAAATTAGTCGTATTTCCGTGAGTTGTGTAGAAGCGAACAAAGACCTTTCCTGAACATCAAACATTGTTTTCTATCTTTCCTTCTTTCTTTCTGTTATTCTCTCTGGAATCTGAGGTGAATGAACATTCCTCAGAAATGTTTTATTGACCTTTAACTCTTTTTTCACTGGTCTGGAGAAGCTTCACCTGTCTTGTAACTTCACTTAAATGCAGGATGGTCTTCTCCGCCTGATCAGCCGTGTTCAGGAGTAAAAGTCTGTTTGTGTCTTCGGTTCGTGACATGATAAGCTCCCGCATGCTGTCAGAAACTGTCAGCGCTGCTTGAGGGCAGCAAGTTCAAGTAAATGTTAAATACATGGTGAATTAAACGAGGGAGTCTTAAAAATGAAAACGACATGATGCATAATTTGATTTGAGCATCTACATGAAAAGTCCTCGGGGCTTCTGATGCTGGATTGCTGAAGAGCTGCTTTGTTTAGACAGAACTATCAGACATAATTTGATCATTTACACTTCATTTTTATTTTTATTTTTATTTTTTATATTTTATATATATATATCTTTTTTTTTTTTTTTTTTTTTTTTTAAATATGTTCAAAAACATTTGCAGTCCTGTACCGGACTGTTGCGATGGAGATGTACTTAATCATCTGAGAGGGACCTTTGAGGAGATTATTATTGTATTTATTATCAGCTATCAATAAATTGTTCCAGGACCCTCTAAAGAAATAGGGACAGAGTGTAGTTGTGACCAGCTTGAAGCAGGTCGTGGTGCTGGACTGGAGCTAGTGGTACCAGATTGATGTGCAGGTTTGCTGTTCCACATCTGCAGAGTCTCTGTGGAGCCAAGTCACTGCACCATCACGTCTCCTTAGTGTGGTTTGGACCTCCGTTGAGTGTGTCTGAATGTCTGTGGAGGACTACCGTTTCCAAACGTTTCCGAACGCTGACTACAGGCTACAGTGGCTCTATGTGTTTGTAAATATAGCAGCCAAAATCTTTAGGTCTGGATGGCGTCTCGTTTTTCTTTGTAGCAGCCGTCCGCTCCCCTCTCTGCTGAAGATCTATCCACAATCTGTTTTGCTCAGCTGTGATTTAGAAAGAGCACATCGAGCTGACAGGAAGTCAGTAAGTTAAATCTCAGATTTCAAACCCCACGAGTGGCTCCAACTCATATGACTGTATTATGTTAACCTGTTGAGGCTGTGGGCTTGAACCTAGGAGGACGGGTTCATTTATTTGATTTGACACCACTCGTCCTTTCTATCTGTATAGTTACAGAAGATCAAGACACGGAGAAGAATGTGTCCTTAATCAGGCAGATTACTGTGTTATTCTCATGTGATCCCGTGAACATGTCGTCTCATGAATCCAGCCAAACGGGCAGAACTCCACTCCCGCTCCTGTAGCCCAACAGAACCAAATCCAGCACCTGTCTCAGCAGAGTCTTGGGGTCAGAGTAGCACCAGTTTTCCTGGCTCTGAGCTGGTGGTCTGTCTTCGCTGCAGTCATCTCGCTGACGTCACCCAGCAGATCTTGAACACAAACCTGCAGTGTGAAGTCAGAGACAACGGCGAGGAATTTATAGAAACACACTGGTCAGGAGATGAGCTGCAGAACTCAAGTTCAAGTGTGTGTGTGTGTGTGTGTGTGTGTGTGTGTGTGTGTGTGTGTGTGTGTGTGTGTGTGTGTGTGTGTGTGTGTGTGTGTACATCAGGCCGTTGTGTGCAGTAAACATGCGACTACAGGAATCATCAGGCAGCGTTCGCCTGACACACAGCCTGAAGCCAGAGTCTTCTAGAAGTCTTCCAGCACCAGATCAGTGACCTCACCATTCGTCAGTAGTGGAGGACGTTTTCGGGGAACTTGCTGTGTGGCCGCCCGTCTCGCAGGCGTCCGTCTCGCAGCCGCCCGTCTCGCAGGCGTCCGCCTCGCAGCCGTCCGTCTCGCAGGCGTCCGTCTCGCAGCCGTCCGTCTCGCAGCCGTCCGTCTCGCAGGCGTCCGTCTCATGACTATTATCATAAAACAGCAGAGCACAACAGATTTCAAACAAACATCTGACATGTGACCGTCAGAGGATTTCGCGCCAGGATTTGTAATACCACTTTGCCCCACTAGAGGTGCACTTTTTTGTGTTTTATTCCAGCGACTGACACATGAACTTTCTTGTGATATGCTGTCACCATGTGGTCAGACCTGGTCTTGCCACAGTTTACAGCGATGACATATCTCACTATTCTGAATTTCATCTGCTGGTGAGCTGTTTCACCTGCAGGGTAGACCTCATGGTCACTGCTGGCCTTCATCTTTTCACATGTTTGATAATGATGCCAGACTCAGAGGAGACTGTGTGTTGTGGGTCTCACATTTCTATGTCAAATTTAGTCTGTCACTCCCTAATAGACACATAATGAAATCACTGGTTTAGATTATAGGAGGTCTGTGCTAAATTAATGCACATGTCGCTGATTAAAGGGACAGTAACATCACAGGAAATTCATGAGACAACAGATGATACAAGTTTAAAAATGGGGAGAGATGATTTGGAGCCAGAGACGAGCACTGCTGCTCCGAATCTGAAACTCCTCAGTTCCCAAAGTCCTCTTCGTTCGTGTCCAGACCTGCCGCCAGCAGATCTGAGAGCGAGCCACACTGACAGTGAAGAAGGAGAGAGAGAGAGAGAGAGAGAGAGCAGGAGTGTCGGAGATCCTGGTCTCCTGTCAACCCTCGAACAAAGACTCCATTCAGCTCTCAGGTTTCAAAGTCGAGAGAAAAACCGCAAACTGCTGGAGAGCGTCTGCTGGGAGATGAAGGGATGAGGGGCTGTGAGTTCATGAATGTGGTAGAAAGAGATGAAGGGATGAATGTGGGTTGACTCGGTGTGAAGTGGGAGTGTGATGTAATCGTAATCGAATGTTGTGACAACTGTTCTGTAAAAACTACCATAATAATCATTTTTAAGTCACATATAATATGTTTTATGTTCATGTCTGAAAAAAATACCCAACAGCCACTTCAGCAAACAAAAAGTGACAGTTTTCAAGTAAATCAAGTTATCGTTGTTCCATCACCCTTTTCCAAGTTAAACTTTAATAAATTCAAGACATCTAAGGAAGCATAAAATAAAGTTGTTGACTCAGTTTTAAGCAAAATTATTTGCAAATATCTGGCTGAAAAAATGTGTTTTCTACCTCTGAAATACAAAAACAGCATCCTTATTTTTACATCTGAAATGAGACTGATGTAAGCTGATATATTTTGCTTGGAGCATCTCCGTCAGTGGGTTGTGTGCACGCTATAATGCACGTGGAGCGCTCAGTTGCACGTTTGAATCCTGTATGTGCATCAGCACGAACCTGCAACTTTGTTTAAATTACAGAGAAAATGTTGCAGGACGTGGTCTGAGTTGAGTTTCTGGAGGCTCCAGATGAAGTCCTGCTGGGAGTTCAGTCCTGAGGACAACCGCAAGAAATAGTGGGGAGGGGGGCGAGGAGTTGACCTGGTGCTGACTGGATATACTCTTGTATGCTTGTATGAAGATGACACTCAGTGTGATCTTCATACAAGCAACCATCTCTAATATTTTAGTGTTGATCTCATTATTCTAGGCTTCTTTTTTTTTAGGCTTTTCTTTTCTCCCTTTATCTTTGGCAGTTGGCAGAGTGGTGCACTCTACCACCACCAGGCGGTATGATGTGGTAGTAGATGGGTCAGTAGATCCTACCGGCTCCATCACTGTTAACAGAGACGCGACCGCTGAAGGGACCGAGGCGGGCAGTTCCCGGATGACCTGTCATGCAGAAGTTTCCATTACATTTAAACGACCTATTAGATGCTTGTTGTTTGTTAGAAAATGAGCCACAGCCGATGGTGACCACCGCTGATGCCCAGCAGGACTCTTCAAAACTATGAATCCAGCGCTGCTGTGTCTGGGCATTAATCAAGTTTAATGGCGTGCAGAGCGGGGCGTTGGACTAGTAAAATGTTTGGTATCCCTAACTCCCCGAGACAGAGAGAGGAAGAGCAGGCTGTCGACACACCTCGCAGTGCATGATGGGAATTTACCAAAGCAAGGAGGCCGTGATGGTGGGCAGCTGGTTCAGACAGACACTTGTAGTTTCACTTTTCTGTGCATCTACTGGAGGTTTCCGGTGGTGGTCGTCCAGCATGTGTGAAGCGTGGGATCAGCTCGGGGAGGCGTCACTCCTTTAGAAGAGGAAGTGAACATGCAGCGCTGTAAATCGGCCCGGGCAGGCGGCTCAGTGTCGTCACAACCGCTTCACACATGTTCCGATGTCTAACAGCTTTAATACACGTCTTTCCTTTTGTTAGTGTTGCTTTTTCTGCTCTTTGTGCTTTTGTACCAACGGTTTCATGAATCAAATGAAGCGTTCCTTCCTGTTTTTATCTGTTGCTTTATCAAAGATGTGCACTCTGACATCATATGTAGTAAACCCACACGATTACACTGGAAGGGATGTGAGATTGCTGCATAAATCTGCGTTTCCCTCCTTTAAGCCTCAGCGGCTTTCAGCAGCCCATCTGGTTTGATTGTTCCTGTCTTTGTAACAGGAAAATATCAAATTATCTGGGATTTTTCGAGCTGCACTCTTTCCACAGTCACAGCTCCAGGAATGAGATCAGCTGTCTGCGTTCAGGGCGTTCATGCACCTTCAACAAGGCAAAAGCACGTCTGGAAGCTGCACAGCTCCAGCTGCAGGTTAGTTTGGTCCGAGGCCCGAAAGTGCTGCCCCGCTGCGCAGCTCAAGACCTTTCTGACGTGGCCTGGAACTTCTCGTTCATGGTGCAAACATCAATAACACTAGTTCTTTGGCACAAGATAGACTGGTTACAGTTACGTACAAATGTTAGTTTACTATATGTTTTTCATCTAATCATAGTTTTAGGTACATCCTCAGAAGGACAACAACTTGTTTCACCATGCCATTATTTATTTTTGTATTTTGTATTTATTTTTGTATTATTTTGAACATTCTCTTGGACTTTCTTTTGTACTCCTCTGAACATTTCACATTTTAAACATTTTTGTTCAGCACTGTTGATCTCCAGATAGTCTGGAAATAGTTGCATAACCATTTCAAGACCAGTGTGCATCAGCAGTTGCTTCTCTGAGAGCGCTGCGTTGATGTCTCGGTCGTAGATGATAACTGGAAGGTTGTGCAGCTTTTTCAAAAAGGTCTCCATGGTTCTGCTCAAAGGCCTTGTAAACTGAGGGTCATTATTCGGCGTCTCTGAATGTGAGTTTCCTTCGTGAAAAGGCGTCGATGTTTCCACCTCCTTCAGGAACCGAGTTCTTCTTCTTCAGTTAGTACCACTTCACACGGCTCTCGTCTTCCAGAGCTCCCCCCTCCTCCCTCGCCACTGCCATCAGTCTGCGAGCCGAAAACGCAGCCAGTGATTTTGTGGCTGTGCCCGTTATCCTCGTTTGGCGACGAGGGCGGGGCTGAGGCAGCTGTGGTGGGAAAACGCGGCCAGCGCTCTCAGATAGCTGGAATCACACATGATGGCCCTCCGCTCGTATTGTTCTTTATTGTTCATCCTTGATCATGCTCCTGAACGTCTGTCACTTCAGAATCCCAACGATTGCCGTTTAGAATCAAACACAAGAACAAAAACAAGTTAATTACTGATTTGATGATCAAAATGGTTCATTTGAGGGTTCAAAAGATCAGAACAAAACGGCGGTGTTTGATCCATCCCTGATGCAGGGACGTATGTCCAGCGTGGGTTCATGCAGTTTCTTTGATCAGATTTCCAGCCGTATCTGTCCTCCTCCTCGTCTGTCAGTGCATCCATCATCTTTGGAAACCAGCCTCGCTCGCTGAAAAGCACCTGCTTCCTCTCTGACAGGATGTGTAACGTGACAGGGCCAGTTCTTTGCTCTCTTGTTTGTGAGCTGCTCTTACAGCGATAAGAGCTGCCTGATGACGAAGAGGAAGAGGAGGAAGAGGTAAGTGACAGCGCTGTGAAACCACGGGAAGCGTCAGGCAGCCCCACCCTGATAGAAACAGAGATGAGCGGTTCCCGTTTCAGTGGCTTTGTCACTGCAGGCCTCAGACTTTTCAGAGTCATGCGTGAACACCACCAGCAGAGCTCCAGTGGAGTCTGCTGAGATGCACGAATCTGTTTACTGCTGCAGGACGGTGACGTGTTCACTCCCAGACCAGTGTCCGACTGCGAAGAGCTCGAGCCAGCTCCTTGCTCAGTCTTTGTCTTATTTCCTTGCAGCTGCCATGAAGGCCGGCCAGAGCGGATCGAGCTGGAACAGCGAGCGTAGCCTGATGTTTGGAGGTGCACCAGCTCCATCCGCGTCCTCCTCTTCACTGTCAACCTCCATAGATGGTGTTAGCTTCTCAGAGGGTGACCTGCTGCTTCAGGTAAGACAGGCTTGTCTGCAAGAACGAACTTATAAAGTGGTTTAAAAAAGCAGCAGAAGACACATTTTGTCTGCTCCGCAGGCGCTGAACGGCTTCGTGCTGGTGGTGACAGCTGAAGGCTACATCTTCTACGCATCGCCCACCATCCAGGACTTCCTGGGCTTCCATCAGGTAAAAACACCAGCCGGGGAACGACGAGCTGGACAGTAAAGCCAGAGAAGTTATTCCCCACTCCTAGAACAGTCCACTCATTTATAGCTTCAAACAAAATCAAACCATCCGAAGGGACCGATAGGAAAATCTGTACAGGAAAACCAAACTTCACCTGCTTCCACCTCTCTGACCTCCTCAGTCCTACCTTCATCTCAAAGACGCATTCATGCTTTTCATTCTGGTGTCTGGTGTTTCACCTCACATCCGTGACTGTGACAGCGAGGCTGTCCCTTCGTCACGTCTGTAAGCTGCGCTGCAGAAGCTCACGCCCACAACCAACGTGAGTTCTGGCGGTTCAGCGCCATGCGAGCGTCGCTGTAGCTCTCCAACCAAGCTGTTCTTCTCCTTCAAATGTTTTCAGTTATCTGAAGCAGATGGTGATATTTTCAGCGGGTGAGCCCAGCTGTGTTTGTGCTGAAGTATGCATCAGGAACTTCTGTTTGCTTTGCTGGAAATCATTTCTGCTCTGCTTTTATTTTAGACTCTTCCAGTTTTTTCCTTCTCATACGAGCAGCTACGTCCCAGTCTAGGAGCTTTACTGTGGGTGGTGAAAGGGTGGTGTGGTGGAGGGCGTTTCAGCTCAGATGTGGAGCAGCAGTTTTTGAACAGCGCTGGCTGCATCCAGCTCCCTCATCACCTGTCCTCGTTTTTATGCAGCAGCAGCTGGTACCAGAGAATATTCACATCCGGACTGCAGCTGCTGCGTTTACACGCTGTCTGACAGGAGTCATCAACAAACCAACCACCTTACACCTGTTTGGTGTTGTGTTCTGCTGGGAACAACCCAGAGCGGCCGAGGTTTGTCACCGGTGGGATGATGCCCGCTCTGTGTTTAGGGGAGTGAAGAAGGGCGTGAGCAGGAGGTGATATATGCTGCTGTCTGTTCAGGTGACGGGAGAACAGTTGACCGGCTGGTCTGTGTTCAACCCTCACCTGTGATCTTTAGTTGTGGATGGTGACTGAAAGAGTCCGCAGATACGAACAGCTGAAACAGGAACCTCCAGAACACTTCTGAACTGGAAAAATGTGAAGATGGTTTCAAATTTACGCTGCTAAAGAATCCCGTGGTTTGTATTAACCCCGGCAATTATTTACTGACCAGGCCTTTCCACGTCACATTAAATGTAGTGAATCAATTTTGTCCTCATGTTTGACAGATTTTTAGCATCTCGTGTGAATTGTGAAGCCAGCAGTTGTAAATGTAAAGGTTGTACTGCAGTAATAAACAAGAAAACATTCAAAGTGGAGGTGTTTATGTAATAAAAGCTCAGCTGGGCTCCACGCTGAATGAGAGAGAGTGCGTGCGTCCACGTGAACTGATGTTGGCTGTAAACTTTTGACTCATAAACACATCCGTTTGAACCGGGGTTAAAGATGTCTGCTGTCTGGGAAAACGGAAAAAAAAACTAAATAGCCTGTGGAGACACACACACCAATGCGGGAAGTCTGGTCCTGAAGGCTGCGGCGGCCGTTAAAACACAGAAGTGAGCAGCTGTGCAGGTTCATTACTGAGATGAAGTGTTTTTATGGAGCAGATCTGAAGTCCGTTGAAGCAGAGACTCCAAACAAAACCTGCACCAGAGATTATCAGCTGGAACGATTCGAGTCCTGACTGCAGGGAAGGCCTTTTTACTCCTGTGTGTCATCCACATTCAAGCAGAAAAAAAAGGGGTAAAGGATGAAGTGAAAAGGAAGCTAGATTTGAGTGCCTCTTGCTCTTGAGCTGTGTAGATCTGTTGCAGCAGCATGATCCAGATCTGCCACCTGTGTGTTTCTCCTCCAGTCAGACGTGGTCCATCAGAGTGTGTTCGAGTTGATCCACACAGACGACAGAGCTCTCTTCACACGGCAGCTCCACTTCTCTCTCAACCCAGACTCGGACGGCTCAGGGAGTCCCAGTGAGTCCTCCAAACCGCCGCCACACATCACACATCATTATTGTGGGCCTTTTATGACGTTCTTCCTGTCCTTCTTGCTTGGTTGTGGTTTTTATTTTGAGTCACTCTATTTCTTCAGCATCACTTTGTAAATTTTGTCTCCATCAAGCACAACGATGATTTTTACATCTTTGACTTATTTTACATCCATTCTGCACATGTTGTTCTGCATCTCTCTGTCTTTGTAAATACCCACTTTAACATCCTTTCTTGTTAAAAAAACATGAATGACTCTTTTGTCCTGTTCAGTTATCGCTGTAAAGAGCTGCTCCCGCTCTCGTCTCCTCTGCTGCACACTAGTCGTAACAAGCTGAGTCTGTGTGTTCTTGATCCGTACGGACCCGGTGGAGGTTCTTCACCACCCGTTTCCCAGTTTTTGGTGTTAGTTGCTTTGATGGTATTTAGCTGACTGGTAAACAGTGCAGCTGGTTAAAACTGGCAGTAACCTGCTGCAGATCAACGGTCATAACCACAAACACAGTCCTGGTGTCAGCAGGTGAGCACAACAGCACTGAGATCAGCACCAACGTGGTAGCATACGACCCGCAGGCCATCCCCCCTGAAAACTCGTCCTTCCTGGAGAGAAACTTCTGCTGTCGTTTCCGCTGCCTGCTCGACAACTCCTCGGGCTTCCTGGTACCACACACTCCTCACCAGAACACACACCTGCGTTCTCACCTGGGGTGTAGAACCTGCAGTGATGGCTGCACTTGTCCTCTGTCTCCTGTGGGTTCATCTTCAGCCTCTGAGCTTCTGCGGCCGTCTGAAGCCCCTGCACGGCCAGAACCAGATGTCGGAGGACGGGACGCCGATTCCCCCGCAGCTCGCGCTGTTCTCCATCGCCACACCACTGCAGCAGCCGTCCATCATGGAGATCCGCGCGAAGACGCTCCTATTCCAGACCAAACACAAGCTGGACTTCACCCCTGTGGGCATCGACAGCAGGTAGAGCTTCTGGCATGCTCCATGCACGTCAGAGGTGTCCGGTAGGACCAGAATGAAAGTCCTGTGTTTTCATCCGCAGAGGGAAGGTGGTTCTAGGTTACAACGAGATCGAGCTCTCCCTCAAAGGTTCAGGCTACAACTTCATCCACGCTGCCGACATGATGTACTGCGCCGAGAAACACCTCAGGAGTAAGTTTGCTCTGACTTACACCAAGAGTGGGCTGGATTGTTGTTTTTAACCCAAAATAAAGCAGTAACGATTTCCCTGTTTTTTAATTGATGAAGTAACTCTGAACGAGGTCAGTAAATACAGAAACTGCAAGAGAGCCGAGCAGGGCATTGAAAAAAGTCATGTCTGAACATTTAAAGAATGTTAAATACATATCTAAAGAAAACTGCGTTCATTTTTGTTGAGAATTTACAATAATAAAAAGCCAGATCTTGGCAGCAGCATGGTGGTAACTCCGGGAAAGCTCAGGAGGAAAAGTTTTGGTGCTGCGTTTCCACTTACAGCCAGCAGCTGTTTGGTTCTGATTTAAGCAGAACCAGGCCCATCTCCAAACTCCTGGTCTTATCTGAGATTTTAGAGGGTCTGATTAATGAACAGATTTAGGATTTTCTTTTAGATGTATGTACTATTTTATTAACACATCTGTCAGGATCCAGGAAAAAACAACAATCAAAAGTGATAGTTTCAGCCAGTTGGGTCAAATGTCATCTAATAATGAAACAAAAGCTTAATAATAATAATTATTATAATAATTATTTAAAAAAATAAAAAATAATGCATTTTATTTGTAAGGCACTTTTAATGGAACTCAAGGTCGCTGTACAACAATCAAAACATAGAAAACACAATTAAAACAACAGGAAAACAATAGCTTTCAAATAAAGGCCTTTCAAGGATGCATTTGCTTTTTCACAAAGAACTGAAAGTGCGTGGTAATCTGTTTTAATCTTCGCTCAGGTAGAAGGGGTGTTCCACAGGGTTCTTTTTTTGGTCCTCTTCTATTCACTATTTATTTAAATAATGTGGGCCTTGATATCAGAGATGCAAATGACCACCTGTATGCTGATGATACGGTTATTTATTCTTGTACATCAATGCTTTGCTGTTTTTGATGGCTGACTTTTAAATCACATGTCAACACAACTCAAACTTGCATTCTATGTTAGAAACAATGCACATTTCTCTTTTATTGAAAGGAAGAGACTTGTTGCTGCAACATTTCTGCCCCCTTTGGACCTTTTATATATGCGCAACCCTGCACATGTACTGCATAAGCTTGAGTCAGTTTACCACGCCTCCCTGCGTTTCGTAAAGAAGCGTAAACCTCGGACTCACCGTTGTAAACGTCATTCCCGGGTTGGATGGCCTGGCCTGGCGCACACACTGGTTTACAAGGACCGCCCTACCTCAGTGTGAATCTGCAACTGATGACCCTTATCCACCACGCTCCAAGGACTCATACAGCTTGACCGTCCTCAGCGTTAGTACAGAATGTTGGAATAAAGCTTTGCAGTTTTGTGCTCCTTTGGACTGGAATAGTTTACAAAGATCTTAAAACTTCAAGACCTTGTTTCTTTAAATAATTTTGACGCTGCTCTGAATGACCTGGAGATGCGATCTCTGACTTGTCGAGGCTTTTAGTTTCTTTTCATATTGATTGAAATCTTAGTTTGTTTCGTTTTTATTGTAACTATGTTTTTACTATGTGCTGCTGCTGCTGCTGCTTCTCGGCCAGGAATCTCTTGAAAAAGAGATCTCAGCGGGACCTTCCTGGTTAAAGAATGGCTAAATAAAGTAAATGCCTTGGGAAAGCACTTTTCTGCACGCTGCACGTGACTTTACTGTGTACAAGTACACAGTTTGCAGTCATGGAAGTATGTCATTTGGAACATAGCCATGAATGTTCTTGTGGTGCCCCCATGTGGTCACATGCGTTATTGCTACATAGGGTGATTTAAAAGGCTGATTCTTGACTTGTTTTTTCCAGTGATAAAAACCGGTGACACCGGCTTCATCATCTTCAGGCTACTGGCCAAATCTGGGAAGTGGGTGTGGGTCCAGTCCAACGCCCGGCTGGTGTTCAAAGGAGGAAAGCCAGACTTTATTGTGGCCCGGCAGAGAGCTGTGACGTGAGTGTTAGTTATCTACACCCAATGAGCATAAATGGGCATAAATGAATGTGAAGAAGTGATCGCCTCAGTGCTACACATGAACTCACACTCATCTGTCCCTCCACAGAAATGAAGAAGGAGAAGAACAGCTTCGCCTCCGACGGCTGCAGCTGCCGTTCACCTTCACCAGTGGAGAGGCAGTGCTGTACAACACCGTCCCCAGCATCGAGGATCCTGACCCGTGCTCTGCCCCGAAGCAGAGGAAGCTGGACGGCGACTCCATCAGCCGTAACTCCTTGCTGGGCTGCATGCTGAGTCAGGACCAGTCTATTTACTGTGACCACAACAGCACCAACACCCTGAACTCCCTCAGTGATGTGGCTTTCCAGGACACCCAAGCCACCATCACCATTCCTGGAGACGCCACCACCAAACCCACCAGTGGCAGTCTGGTGAAGGTGGATCCTATGGTGCAGGACATGGTGGAAACACTGCAGCAGATTTTTGGGGATACTGAACTCCTGGAAGAGGTGGACGTGGGCCCTGAGGAGCTGAAGAACTGGGAGACCGCCCTGCTGAACATGAACTTCAGCACCACAGACCTCAGCGAAGATCTCAACGACATTCTGAGCAACGACATCCTGTCTTACGTTGAGGAGCAGCTCTACAAAGAGGAAGTTCTAAAGCTGCCTAATCAGTTGGCCGGCCTCCCGGCCTCCCTCTCCACGGTAGACCTCCAGAACCAGAATACTGACCAAGGCAGTCAGCAGAACTTCAGCTGGCCTCTGCAGACCCAAGGGATGGCAGAACACGTGACCTCGGCCAAGGGAATGATGAAGTTGAGTCACATGGATTTCCTCCAGATGGACTTTTCTGGGTTTAATGGCCCCCTGCCGCAGCCGACAATGACAGCTTCTCTTCAGCAAGTCAACTCTGGAAACATCAGGGCCTCTGTGACGTCAAGCCCGTCTCTTGGACTCGTGGACTGTAGTCGTCAAACACACAATCAGCTGAGGACTGTTCAAGTTAATACCACGGGTTCCAACCTTGCAGCGTTCAGCCAGCTTCAAAGCTGCTATGTGGCTCCATCAACGCAGACACGTCCTCAGGACCAAAACACAGGAGGACCCTCAAATTCAGATCTGAGCTTCCAAAGCAGCCAGTGGACCGCCGCCGTCTCCACCCCAAACCAGGCTGACAACTTCATTCCAGCATGCGCTCCAAACATCTCAAATAAGCCGAGCTTCTCTGCAGATCCATCTGCATCCAGCTGTCGACACGCCGGCCTCCCCTCGCAGGCAGCAAACTGGCAGCCTCAGAGGCCGTCCTGGCCGCAGCAGCAACCGCCCCCCAGTGGACGCCCACCGATGGGTGACTCCCTTGGTCACCTGCCAAGTCAAATAAACTCTGTGGATGTGGGTGGTGTCGGCAGCAGGCCGAAGTTCAGGAATCCCGAGGCTCCCGGCGCTCCGTTTCCTGTCCAGAGGGACTCCATGTTTAGAAACACCACCTCGCTGCCTCCTAACGGAGTCCAGCTCAACCCCGCGAGAGCGGCCCCCATCAGCAGCCAGATCCCCTCCCACCCCCCCTACTTTTATCAGCCTCTTCCTGGAGGCGGAGCTGTGCCACCAGTGACGGCGATCCCAAACCCCGACGAGGCGGCGTTGTCCTACCAGATGGCTGCTGGTCTGAAGTCCAGCGGCCTGCTGATGCAGCCGCAGCATTTGCTCGGCAACAGCCAACACACACAGGTAACAGCTTTTCTTTGCAGCAGGTAGCAGTTTAGGGGTGCGGTGGCCAAGCGCCCTGGTTCAGACGTCAGCCGTCTTCTTCGGGAAGGACTCTGCATGTCTGCTTGTGTCTGGCTCAGGTCTTCAAGTCTGTCTGTTTTTTTCACAGATCCCCAACCATCCCATCGTTACTAACGGAGGGTTTCCCTTCTCCTCGCTGCCTAATGGGAACACATGCTTCACTGCGAACAAATGAGCGTCCACTGCCGCGGCGCCTGGACTCAAATGTCGCTGTAGAGGGAAAATAATGAATGAACGAGAGGAAAGGACTGACACAGCAACTAACTAAAAAAGGAATAAGACGGGGGACCTCTGTTTAGTTTTTCTTTCTTAGAAAACTACTGTGGACCCCGAAAGAGTTCCCGTTTGGCACCTGGAGATCTGTGGAGAGAACCAGAAAAAAGCAGATGTCATCAGAGGCGTGTAAAGAAATCCTCTCCGAGGACTGGCTGGACTGTGCCAAAAAAAAGAAAGAAAAGAAATGTGATGCTTTTCATCCGACATCTGATCATTTTACAGCTTTACAACTTCCTCCAGCACTTTTACTGAAGTGCATTTTGAGCATATTCATGCATATTATTTAAGTGATTTTAGTGTATGAGTGAGAATCCAAAATCCACAAATACTCCCATAAAAAATTAAAAAAAATGAAATGCTTACCTTCAAACCAGAAAAGTCCTCGTCGCTGGAGTTGGACGTCAGAAAGCCAAAGACCAGAGAACAAAAACAAGGTCAACATTTAGTTACGTGTGTGTGCTTGAGACCCGGTTTGTGTCAGGAACAGAGGTTTTGGTGCTTCATGAGCCCAAAACCTTCATGTAATCACAAAACCTCCAGATGCTGTCATTCAAGAGAAGACACAGCAACAAACAGCAATCCAAAGAAAACCACCAGCGTATAAATCTGGGGTAACCCCGCCCACGGGACTCATCTGAAACAAGTCTTAGGCCCTGAGGTCGCCCACGCGCTGAGCTGTAACCTCCAGTTGTGGGTTTTAGTCTCAGCTGGCCACTAGGGGCAGCGCTCCTGGGGACTCTCAGTCAGCATTTACTAGACAGCCATCACATCCGGAGGTGAGGCGTGCCTTCGCCCTCTTTGTCTCGTCCGCGGCGCACGGCGACTCGCCACATTGCTCTCAGTTCATCTGCTTTCTTACAGAACGCTCAGAAGGTGGAAGAGTTATATTGCTGTTTCATACTTGTAAAACTGTGTCTTGATCAAATTCATTTCAACTCTTTACTGTCCCAGCGAGTGACATTTGCTTTGTAGACAGGGTAGAAAGGTATATTTGAACTTTTAAAACGCACAACGGAGTGACGGCGTCATCAGCGTCGACGCCAAGGATGTAAAACGGCTGCTCGTCACTATATTTGAAAACACTGAGCCAGTTTAATTTCTTCGGTATTTCATTTTTTTTCTGTATTTTCTCCTTTGTTTTTATGCTTTTGTTGTTGTTGTTGTTGTTGAGGGGGAGGGGCTTCCTAAACTGACAGATCTTTAAAGGGACAGATGACTGCAGTTTTAAAACATTTATTGTTGCTTTTGCTTTAATATTACAATGCCAAGATTTATATCCTTTGCACTTTTAAGTTAAGCATAGGAATATTTAATGTTATATTCCTGAAGCCACTTTTTAGTAATAAATCAGCATAAATTAAAAGGATTTTAGCACTTATCTCTGTCTTTTTAGCAGTCTGGATCCAGTAGATTTAAATACATGTTTTTTATGATATTTAGTCCTGGTGCTTGCGGTAGAGCCGACTCTGAAAAGGTCTGCTGTGATTTGGTGTTTTCCATCTTCTTCGTGCCTCCTTAAAGTCCTTAAAGGCTGCGATGTTAAATGTAAACGAAAAATGATTCCAACGCAAATCTCGAGAACGTGTCTGTACGGAGTTAAAACAGAAGGCGCTGCAGATTTTACACTCGTTCAAAAACGAAATGTCTTATCTGGGATGATTTATTCTTAAGGACACCGACGGGTCGAGACAGAAGACGAGTCTGCTGTTGGGTTGCTCTTCACATTCACACGTTTAGTGGAAACTGAACCAAACGTCTTCTATAAAAGCAGAAAAAACGAACAAAAGCGTAGAAAAGCTCGCTGTCGTTTCAGAAAAAGGAGCCGTTCGGTCCCTGCGCTGCTTTGCTGTCCTGCAGCAAGTGGGACTTGTTTTAGAGGTCTGGACCACCGTGAGACGAACGCCAGTAAACCACGTAAACGAATAAATGAAAATGAGACCTTTGATGTGACTCTCAGAAAAGGCCGTGACATTCCAGTCAGCACGATTAGTCCTATCTTATATTTAAATATCAGTCGGGTACCAAAGTACAACAAATCTGCCATTTGAAATCACAAAATCCTGATTTCCTGGATTTTATTTTTTTATTATTTGTTCAGAGAAGAAACGTTCACATTTAGATTTTTTTTTTATTATATATGTAAGTAAAAATAGAATTCAATCTGTGTTCATGAATTTTAAGGCTTAAACTCCGACATTAGTTTTACAAGATGATTTAAAAACAAAAAAATTTCTGCACTTTAAAGCTGTAAAGCACGTTCACGTTCAGCTTTCTAAAGTCCACGTCAGCATTAATGCTGCAAACAGGCATTCTGGGAAATGTGACATGAGGCGCCTACTCGGTGTGCATCCTTAAACTTTTATCAGGTCTTTTTTATGAATTAAAGTCATTGTTGTAACTCTGAATTATTTGGTTGTTGACGATATTCCAACAGATCTGTAATTACAGTTGATCGTGATCAACTGGGACTTTGTCCTTTCCGGATTTATAGAAACAACAGCTCAGCGTTTACCAGAGTAAAACAAAAACTGCATCAGTCTCAATCCCAGTACTTGTACGCATCCTGGAAACGTCCCAGGACGTCTCCTGCAGCTTAGTGGGGAATGTTGGGGGGGATGTTGAAGTGACCTTTTTTGGAGATTTGCTGCACAGATTCCCCAGAAAATGGTAACTAAAATCATAAATGAGCAGCACACAATAATGGAAACGAAAAGGAGCGCTTCATTTGTAGTCATGGTCTTGTTCCTCTTCTCTTCTGAATCTGTTTGTCAGTGCCTTTTCTTCACAAAGTATTTTCTATACAGATATAAATACATCTTCCTACCTGCTTATACATTAAGATAAATACAGTTGTCATTAAAAACTTAAATACTTTAATTTTTCAAACCTGAGGACTCCAAGTCTCCATAATGCAGTATAATGTGTAACTGTGTATATACACATATATATGTATACGTATTGTAATATATTGTTTATTTTAATAATGCATTGCCTTAATCTGACCCACAACGTGGCAATTTTGTACAACTTCTGCACTGCATGTATGTAACCCGACGTATTTTTGATACTTTCAGTCCATCTTGTGGATTTGATTTCATTATTTTGCCTCTAAACTGTGTGAGTGTTCGAGTTCATCTGTACATGTTCACCATATTAAAGGTGGTCTGATCACTGCAGTGGACGGAAATTTGAAATGTGATGCCAAGTAATCATTTTTGTATGCTACAGCTATTTCTTTAAGACAATATTAAAAAAGGGGCATAAAACTTACTTTATAAAGCATGAAAATTTACTAATTCCAGTAGTAAAACTGCACCGTCGATGGTTCCTGAAACTGCAGCTTCGATGGTTCCTGAAACTGCAGCGTCGATGGTTCCTGAACCTGCAGCTTCGATGGTTCCTGAACCTGCACCGTCGATGGTTCCTGAAACTGCAGCGTCGATGGTTCCTGAACCTGCACCGTCGATGGTTCCTGAAACTGCAGCTTCGATGGTTCCTGAAACTGCAGCTTCGATGGTTCCTGAAACTGCAGCTTCGATGGTTCCTGAACCTGCAGCTTCGATGGTTCCTGAACCTGCACCGTCGATGGTTCCTGAACCTGCACCGTCGATGGTTCCTGAAACTGCAGCTTCGATGGTTCCTGAACCTGCAGCTTCGATGGTTCCTGAACCTGCAGCTTCGATGGTTCCTGAACCTGCACCGTCGATGGTTCCTGAAACTGCAGCTTCGATGGTTCCTGAACCTGCAGCTTCGATGGTTCCTGAACCTGCAGCTTCGATGGTTCCTGAACCTGCAGCTTCGATGGTTCCTGAACCTGCAGCTTCGATGGTTCCTGAACCTGCACCGTCGATGGTTCCTGAACCTGCACCGTCGATGGTTCCTGAAACTGCAGCTTCGATGGTTCCTGAACCTGCAGCTTCGATGGTTCCTGAACCTGCACCGTCGATGGTTCCTGAAACTGCAGCTTCGATGGTTCCTGAACCTGCAGCTTCGATGGTTCCTGAACCTGCAGCTTCGATGGTTCCTGAACCTGCAGCTTCGATGGTTCCTGAAACTGCAGCGTCGATGGTTCCTGAACCTGCACCGTCGATGGTTCCTGAAACTGCACCGTCGATGGTTCCTGAACCTGCACCGTCGATGGTTCCTGAAACTGCAGCTTCGATGGTTCCTGAACCTGCAGCTTCGATGGTTCCTGAACCTGCAGCTTCGATGGTTCCTAAACCTGCAGGTTTGGTGGTTCGTGAACCTGCAGGGTTGATGGTTCCTGAACCTGCAGCTTCGGTGGTTCCTGAACCTGCAGGGTTGATGGTTCCTGAACCTGCAGCTTCGGTGGTTCCTGAACCTGCAGGGTTGATGGTTCCTGAACCTGCAGCTTCGGTGGTTCCTGAACCTGCAGGTTTGGTGGTTCGTGAACCTGCAGCTTCGACGGTTCCTGGTCTCCACTGAGCGGCAGCATTGCTCTGTTTTTGACAAAAGCAGCTCTACTTGTTGACAAGCTGATTCATTTTTACTTGAAGATTTGTTGTTTTGTAGACAGCAGTAAATATAGGATCGGCAGATTAAACCGATTACTACCTGAAAGGAAGTAAAAGGAAGTAGACCATAAAATAAGTTATTTGTTAAAAGACCAGATGCATTTATAATTATCAATGTAGGTGGCGAAAAGGGAGACAACTTGAAATTTAATTAGTGCTAAAATTTGATATAATTGTTCAGTGTTGCAAGAAACCAACTCTTTTCGAAACCACCTCCTCTTGCAGCTGCTTATTAGAGTTAACGAATCCGTTTTTCTCCTTTAGTCGTACCAAAGCATCAGAGCTGGGCTGTCCTGTTTTAAACGTAGTGCCTTTAAAGTGACTGTAACACATCCATGGTGCATCCTGCACTGAGATGCAAGTTATAAACGACTTGTTTTTCCCCAACTTTTAAACTTTCCTCAATGAGAATGGTTGAAAAGGATTTTATGACCTTTGGCAATTGTCTTGTGGCGTTTATTTCTCATAATAGCAGTTCTGTCAGATCATGCTCATGTCTTCACATTCAGCCCCCTATTGAATACAACAAAGTGATCATTTAGTGGTTAATTCATGTCACACGAGTCATTAAAGTTAAGTGCAGGTGGTTAGTTTTATTTCCTGTTAAAGTTTAAGTATACATTAAAGCTGGTCGTAAATGTTTTTAACGCTTGACATGCGTCTCTATCCTAATAACAGGACATTTAGTTAAAAGCTTTTCAAATGTAAGTTGCTGTTATTTTAAAGCTTGTATTTAACTGCCGTTGTGAGTGTCAACTCCTGGAAGGAGAAGGAGACTTATCCTCCTTCAAAGCCGAGCTTACGCGGGTCTTAACTACTGCATTATAACTCGTGGCTTTACAAAACTAATATCAAACTCATGCCACAATAAAATCAATTAAAAGAAAAAGAACCACATTTGTGATATCGGTTTAATTGGAGTTAAATATCGAGTCTATTTATAATTGTAACGTAGTCGTTCCTGACGTCACCTTTGACCCGCTGCGCGCACCCGACGCCAAACCAGTGCCCTGAGAGCGCGCTCTGGCAGGAGAGAGAAGAGAGACGCGGACTTTTATCGGGCTGTTTCTCTAACGTCGTTCTCCGTGAAAACGTCCGGTTGGAGCTTTAGACTGGGCTGTTCTTCTGCTCCTTTTCTCCTCTTTGTCGTGGACCGTCCAGTGGGATCTCGAGTCCATGGAGCGGATAACCGGAGCCGCGAACCGGGGGAGTGACGTTACTCGCGGTGCCCGTTCCTGACGCGGTCCCCGTCCCTGACTGGCGTCCGACCACTGACGGACGTCCGTTTTACCCGCTTTCACGTCCCTGGTTTTAAAGGCTGGACATTTCACGGTGACGGTGTGGGATATGCGGTGAGTGTTTCTCGCGTGTCAGTGAGCTGAAGCGGCCGGTTGCAGGCTGGCGCTCCCGGACGGCTCCGTTCGTCTTCGGGACCGTTTCAACGTCGTTTGTGAAAACCGTTAAATGAGCAGCAACATGTACGCTGGACGAAAACGGAGAAAACCGGCGCAGAAGGGGTGAGTTATGAAAACAGAGTTGACCTGACGACTGACACTAATTCTGGACATCTAAGACGTATTAAATACGCTTTAAGCCTCTCCTGTTTAGCACTGATAGTTTGTAAACATGGGATTATCGCGCTGTGTTGGATTAGCGGAGTTCGCCAGCAGCGCCCCCAGTGGACAGACGGAGGAAGCAACTTTCTCTCTTCACAATGTGTTTACAAACACCTGGACGCTCCAGAGCAGCAAACTGCACATTTCTACTTCTATAGAAGTCTGTGTATCTGCTGTTTTCAGTCTATGCTTTTACCCTCTTTACTTCTATGGAAGCACTAAAGGGGTACTTAGTATTGTCCACATCATCATTATAATTATTAAGGATTTTCCTTAAATTATTAGTCACAGTGTCATAAATTATTGTTTTCCTGAGGTTGTATTTGCCAGATACTGAGACCCGCTGCAATCACAAGTGTTGGGTGCATGAAACTCAGTTTCTGATGCACCTGACGTGATAATAATTCATGTGTTCATTTGTTACGACATCGTTCATTTATATCCAGAGTCAAACTGACCCCTCCTGAAGGAGCTAAATCCAACCCGTCCAAACGGCACCGCGACCGCCTGAACTCAGAGCTGGACCGGCTCGCCAGCCTGCTCCCCTTCCCTGAAGATGTCATCTCCAGCCTGGACAAACTGTCCATCCTGAGACTCAGCGTGAGCTACCTCCGTAGTAAGAGCTTCTTCTCAGGTGGGTGACACGACCAGATGATCCACAGACCTCTCAGCCACTTAGGGAGCCACTGGGGGGTGGGGGGCGATTTACATCGAGTCAACCAGACAGCTCAAACTGCGAAAATGGTTGATTTGTTGGAGAAAACACAACCAAGTGTTAAGTGATGCAGAGTGTAATGGATTATGAAATGCTTCCACAGCATTAGTGGAGGTTTAGAAGTAGATATCTTGACATTTCTACAGATAAAGAAAGAAAAAGAAGCTGCTACCATCAGCCTGCAGCTTTAAAACAGCTGCTTCGTCCACTGAAACACTGAAAAAGCTTTTCACGCCTCAGAAAGGAGCTGCAGACAACATGCACGGGGAGACAGCGCTGGAAGGTTTTAGTGAGCAGAAATGAGTTCAGTGAGGGTTTATGCAGTTCGACAGGAAGGTTCACAGAGGGTCACAAATATAGTACTGTGCAGAGAACGTGCACATACGGGCCCGTTTCCTTTGGTTTACCCGGGTTTATGTGCTATTTGTGTGGCTGACAACAAGTCCAGACAACCAAAGAAACATCTCTGTGTGTGTTTCTCAGTTTTCTGCTCAAAGCAGCGTTTGTCAGGTATCTCAAGAACTTCGCCTTTTTTCTCTTGACCCAAACACTTTTCTTCCCTTTAGCAATTAAAAAAACTAAAACCTATTTTTTGCCTCAACATTCAATGTCTCTTGTTCTTTACAGGGGTTTATATTTGGGTCCACCGAGCGGCTCAAAGTCTAATTCTGCAGCTGCCAGATGTTAATAATTCAGCAGAAAATAAAGCTTCTGCAGCAGAGGGAAGACAATTGTCTGGTTTTAGACTGAAAACTCCACAGAAGAGGCTGTGGTGTGTCAATGTAGGAGTCATGACGCCTGTGTCTGACCTCTCCAGGACTCAGACCCGGTTTAAGAGGCGCTGAAGTGAAAAAAAAACTGGCTTGTGTTGAGTTGTTAGCAGCTTACAGGCATAGCAGAAGGATTTTGGTTAAGTAGGTGTGTATTTTTATTAGTCTTATTAGATTCATGGGGTCCAAAAGTGGGACCAAAATACTGGACTCAACAGGATTAAAGTGTTGTTTGAAGGTTAAAACGATGCGGGTTAGAATAAGGCGTTCAGCTGTGTAAATGTGGGTTAACTTTACCAACTATTCCCACAAACGTCTCCGCACCAGCATGTGTGTGAGTTTGGCAGCCGTGAAGGCGTTCACAGCTTTGCTGTTGGAAGCAGATCGCGTGTCTGTCCAAAAACAACACACACCTTCAGAAATCTGCTCAGCCAAAAACCCTTTCAAGTTCACAGGTGCAGTGGAATAAAATGTACGAGTTGAGTAGTTTTTCACAGACCTGCGGTTTCAGCTTTTCATCTGCACACAGGAAAAGCTGCCTCCTTGAAAACCTGCTCCACTGTTGTCCTTCTTGCAGCAGATATCAGCCCTTGGTGTCGCTCAGTGACCCTGCAGAAACACACCGGCTCCCCCAGCTCCGTCTGAGTAACTGAACTCTGCATGACCCGCTCTTATCGACACATCTTTATACTAGAGAACGTTACTGTGGCTCAGCTTTACCCTGCAGGGCACGAGATGACCATCGTCCCGATGTCTCAGCCATACAGTAGTGCAGTTGTGAGAAGATGGCAGCGATACGGCCGCGCTGAGGAGATGAAAGAGAATAAAAACATGGGGGATAATCCACTCGGTGGACTTTTACAGACCTTTGGAGGGGGGGTCTGTAAAATACAGAAAAGCTACAGTGAGTTACTTTATGAATCCAGGATGCTGCTGAAGGCTTTTAGGTTTTTCAGGTGTGCTTTTGTATGTTGGATGAAGGACACATCTGTCAGACGGGTCGAAGCAGCTCGGACCCGACGTCAGATCAAGAAGAATTCAAGTTTAAGAAATGAAGCATCCAGAGCTTCTCCTTCGAGGGTACCGATGGTCTCTTTTAGATGTAGACGTTGTCGTTTTGCCAGGAGTCCAGTTTGGAGGGTTGTGATTGGACGTCTGTCTCCAAAATACCAAACACAGATTAGTGAGGCTTCACGTGGACGACGTTATTGTAAGTTCAGCTTGATGTTCACATCCTCGGAGGTCATGTTCACATGACGCCCATGAATCACATCACATCCAGTTTACTTAATGTTGTGCAAAATTATTATACACCTTTTTTACTTATTATATTGCAGAGGTATTGAATGTTTTTTGAATACTTGTTGAATTTTAGAAATATTTAAGACAAATGTCTTTAAGCTTGACAACCAGTCTTCATTTAATTCTGATGTCATCTGGAAGGTTCTCTCTCCCCGTCGACTCCATCGCAGCTCTCGTCACTCCTGAAACATCTGAAAAATGAGCGTCTTGTGGCGAAGGAATCGTGAATTACACGGGTCACCACGGGTCATCATCCTCACACACAAACCAAGTGCTGGCTCATTGTCTCATCCGCATCGTTTGCTTTCGTTGTCTGTATGTGAGGTTTTGTGGGGAAAGCTTAGTTCCAGAGACAGAGGTGGGGTCCAGATCCTGGTACTAACGGCATTTCTTGTGCCTGAAGCAGCAAACCGGCTCCACGGCACTGTGCTCCCACCACCGTGCTTGACTGTGGGAGTGTGTTTCTCGGGTTGAGAGCTCTCCCTTCTTCCCCAAAGTAAAGTAGCCTCCTTGTCCAGCTTTGGTGTTGTCAGACCTGTTCAAATCAGCCGTGATGGGATCATCCAGGGTGCATGGTTGATGACGGCGCTCTCCAGCCGAGTTTCTTCTTGTGTGTGCAGTATGTTTTGTGTTAACCTCAGCTGGTGATGTTTCAGTTGGATGTTGCTGTCCCCTCTGCCCGCCGTTGTGCCAACACACGTCCCTTCCACTTCCCGTCACAGATGCCCCGGGCTGTTTTTCATGCCGCCGGCTCCCATTCATGACGTCAGGACACTAATTTCCTCTTGAACCCCTCCTAGCTCTTAATTATTGATGGTTTCCATGTGCTCCTGCTCCCTCTTTGCCTTAAAAGGTTCAGCGACACTGAGTCACCAACACTTGGACAGATGAAGGTCTGGCTGCAGCCCACAAGCCATAATTGCATCACTGCCTTGTTTATTTATTATTCAAAGTAAATGACAGAAACGTTACACGATAATTTGTGATAACATCACCACAGTGTGACTGTGCAGCAGATCAGTGTCCGTGTTTGTTGTTGGTTCCTGTCTTGTGCACTTATCTCCGCGGCTGGTGAACGCTGAGTCTCCTTCATGAAAATAAAATGACAAACTGACGATGTATCGGTCCCTGCGGCGAACCTGCCGCGCTTCACGAACAGGGTCCAGCCTGCAGCCTCCATATTGTCAGACGTCCTCTTCCATGAACGTGTCCCCTGCTGCTCCAGAAAAGCTCTTCTTCTTCTTTCAAATGGATGCTGTCCCAGCGGTCAAAGGCTGCTGGCCTTCGTGTTTTTGTCTCAGGGGCTAAAGGTCACGGAGAAGTCCCTTCAGGACTGTAGCTCATAGAGATGGTGTCACGGTGGTTTTGTGTGAGTCAGACGGGATGAGCGGAGATGAGTAAAGCGTCATACAGCCTCATGGATGCTGAAAAATACGTTCCTACAAGAAAATCCTACCAAATTAACGATGACGTTTGAACATAATCAGCTCTCTGTTTGTGCAGTGGCGTTGAAGAAGCAGCATCCCGGGGGCTTGAACCAGAGCAGTGATCCCGACAAGAGCAGCACGAAGGCGGCGTCAGGAGACAGCCGGACACCTGAGGGCGAGCTGCTGCTGCAGGTGGGTGACAAACACTTGTGACTGCTTTGAGAAGAAGCGGCCCCACAGATGTGCAGTACGTGACCGAAGCAGATGTATTCATGTGTGACGGCGTCACGTGCCTAGATTGGATAGATTATGATCCACGTGTATTTTTAGGAGTCATCAAGTCTTTATCTTCTGGCCACATGTTGAGCCCTCTGCTTCTGAGGCCCTGGGTTTGTGTGTTTGTTTCCTCTAAGCATCATGGGTAGGCTCTGCCGGTTCAGGTTTAATGGAAACGAGGCTGCGCTGCACGGCAGGACACAAATAAGTGGAACATCTGAGCTTTTGGTTGACGGCAGCAACTCTCAACTGATCACAGCAGTCAAGCAGCTGCTTCAGCCTGGACGTTTCGACTCTGCTCTCACGGTGGCGGACTGGGTCTCTGGTGGAGTCTCTGACACGCTGCTCCAAAATTCACATGTTCGTTTAAACTCAAATACACTTTCAAATAGTAAAAGCGGTGGCCGTGCCGGGCTGACTGTACTGAGCGGTCCAAAGCTGTAGCTCGTCTCCTTATAAAAGACATGGTGGCGGGTGCAGGCGCCAGGCGCCGCGGGAAAACACTGGTCAGTAAAGCTGAAACCAGTGATGAAAGTGCTCGGTTGTGGTGGTGAGCATCAGATGGGCAGCAGAAAGAAGACGGTGTCGTCACGGGAGCATTGATCGTTTTTAGAGTTAAAAACTCCTTTCAACTCAGTTGCTTTTTCTTCTCAACTAATATCGATTTTGGGACTGGTGTTAAAAAATAATATTGCCCAGCCCTAACACAATATATTATGAAGCACTTACGTCAAGTCTGGATGTCTTAAATCTGCTTCATGAATAAATGGACCTTTAAACATTCAAGTGCTTCTTATATTTTTTGCCCAGATGTTAGTAACATGAGACGGAGCCGGAGGCCGTCATGAGGGTTTGGTTTCAGCCTCAGGATCTGTGGCTGAAGCCTAAAAGCGTCGCTCCCGCATCCGTTGTAGCATCAATGACTTCCACAGACGTAAACCCAGTTGTGATTGATAAATGTATTGATCCCAGAGAAGCACAGAGGGCTGCAGCGGGAAGCCGCTCTGCTCCCCCTCAGACACGGAGCCATGAATTATACAGAGGCGGTGAACACATCTATTATTGAAGCCAGTGTGGACGAAGTCAGTGATGGAGGAAACGAGAGCAAACGACGTTTGTGAACGTTTCACAAGAAGGAAACAACTTTTAATCGCTGTCAGAACCACCAGCTGAAGCTTACTGTGTGTGTGTGTGTGTGTGTGTGCGTGCGTGCGTGCGTGTGTGTGTGTGTGTGTGTGTGTGTGTGTAGAAGACAACATTCCAGTGATAAAAACACTTCCAACAAAACACCAGAAGAATCTTTGTCTGTTTCAGTGTCTGTTGTGAAAGAAGGATTTCAATCTTCATTCCTGTCTAATGTGACCGTTTCCTCTTCTGTTTAGTGCACGTCAGCAAACACGTCTCCGACAGACCTCATCATCAAATGCTAAAAAATGCATTTGACCTGACTCTCAGGCCCGAGACGCCCTTCGTGTCGAAACGCATGAACTTACCTGGTTCACTGAGAAAGTAGAGCTGTGATGTTTTCTGCTTTCACGATCAGATATTCTGTCGAGGAGTTGCTTGGCGTTCGTGTGTCTCGGTGTTACCCTTTCACGTGCTTCACATGCTGTCAACTCAGACTGAAGTCCACGTGAAAGCGTTGCTGCAGGCTCTGGAAGAGCCTGACCTCTGCCACGTCCTGTCGTTTTGAGGGTTTATCTCAGACGCATCTGAGGCATCTCGTCCTCTGTGCTGCAGCTCACCTGCTCCACCTCATCAGCACAGTTACAGCGTGTATTCAAGCCTGTCGCTTGAAAAACTAGTTCACATCTACTAACCACTTCCTGCAAATGTTTGCTGCCGATTAAATGGTGCAGTCTGCACGTGTCTGCCGTCCTCTCCAAACTACGAATCAATCAAGAAACAAGACAACCTTCTTTCACAACCTTTTAAATTCAGACCAGTGATGAAGGTAACTGTCAGGGAGACGTGTCCACCTGTTGACAGGTGTACCGGTCCTCATGAACAAACGTCTCCAGACGTCTCAGGTCTGATGGATTTCTTCTCCAGACTGCGTGTTCCAGATGTTTCCACAGATGTTCAACAGGATGTAGATCAGGACTCATAAAAGGACTCTTCAGAATAGTCCAGTGTTTGGTTCTGCGTGTTTCTTGGCTGGTTTTAGTTGTGTGTTTTGGTTTGTTATCCTGTTGGAGGACCCATGACCTGCGACTGAGACCAAGCTTTCTGATTCATTTTCTCATTTTCAATGACCATTGTGGGTTTTTTTCTTTCTGTGATGGAAGTGTACACATATGATTTTCAAGAGTCCACCTGAGTGCAAACAGCCAGTCACACCCAGCGGGAGTCTCAGTTGTCATGGTTACAAGCACTTAGTGAAAAACGTCTGCATGGAGAGGCTTTGGAGGCAGAGCTGAAGCACAGCAGAGAGGGAGGCACGGTTGTGTTGCAGCACTGTTCAAGAAGTATTTAAATTCAAACATGTATGTGGTGATATCATACCTACAGCTACATGAAGAGAAATCCGAGTTTCTCTCATTTCTGGAGTCTAGATCTTCAACATATGAGTTCTGCAGCAGCTCTCAGAAACTGTCTTGTTTCAGGTCTGATGGTTTTCTGACCTCCGGCCGTCGTATCAACTGCATTAGTATGTGTCTGATCAGATAAAGAAGCCATTGTTACTGAGGTCGTAACGTCACCATCGCTGGCGAGGTGTAGACACATGCTTGCATAATGCCTCCATGGCTCGTTGCAGCACTTGAACACAGTGTCATCACCTCCTCACAGAGCCCTGAGGCTCAAGGAGGACAGGAGGAGGAGGAGTGGTGATGGAAGTGTTAGTCATCCAGCAGTGACCTCCTCTTCCTCCATTTGACCCCAGGTCGGCATGGCTCTGTCCCTCTCGTTTTTCCTTTCTGGGGGAGTTGCGGTCTCCTTCCTGTTGCTTTAGTCTACTTTACCTTTTATCCTCGGCTGCCGTACTTCTTCTTTTCTTTAAAAGAATTTCTTCTGAGCCCAAAACAAACCCAAGAGGCCGAGATTTCAGACAGACTGTTTTTTTGTTTGTGTAACCTTTTATTTACTGGGTATTATAACTACACAGAATTTGGTTGGCTCGCTGACATGCTGTATTTGGCATGAATGAACACCTCTAGTATTATTCTTTTGACTTTTTCCCTCATCTATGGCTCCGACAGTACGATCCCTGGGAACTGAAAATGCTCCATGACGCGGTTCTGGTGAAGCGGGTGTACGGGAACGCGAACACCAGCTCAGAGAGCGCTGATTCTGTCATGCGGCTTCCGTCACAGGAGTAAACACAGTTAATGACACCAATATTGTGTTTTCTTCCCGCAGGCCCTGAACGGCTTCGTCGTGGTGGTGACGGCTGAAGGAGTCATCTTCTTCTGCTCTCACACCATTCAAGATTACCTGGGCTTCCACCAGGTATTCTTCCAGACCACCTCAGTCTGCTTCTTTATGCTTTTTTTGTGAAATAAATAATGGTGCAGTAAACTACAGTCACATGCATGTAGTACTAGCGATCAAATGATTTTTGTTGTTTTTACATAAAAAACAAACACGTTTTTTTGTTTTGTTGTGAGTCCTCCAAGGATTTTACCTTCCTAATCTGAAGTAACTGGGGTTAGATGCACCTCCAGCTCCGAGCGGGCGTTTTTACCTCGGTGATTGCGGTTCGTCTGAGCCACGAGCTGCACGCTCACCACCGTCGAGTTTACAGCAATGGACTGCAAGAGCAGCAAGTGAAGGCATCGCCCTCAGTGCCCTCAGGACTGTAAGACTGTCACATATGGAGCAAGAGCCTTGATCCAATTATCATCACAACAAAGCGCAGCTTCTTCCGATCTAATCCCGTTTAAGAGAATGTGCTTATCGATGTACTCAAAGTCTGTCTGTCTGTCAGACCCACACATGCAGACACACAAATCCACACTGAGCTCCAGTGGATGTTCACACTCTGTATATGACTGCACAGTTTACTGACTCTGGGATCGACTAAACCAGTGATGAAGCTGCTGCGGCGATGCACGTGCAGCATTTTGAAACGTAGACGCACTCAGGACACACACGAAGCACGAAGCAGTCGGAGAGACTCCAGTTAAGGACTGTCGGTCGTTTCATTTACAGATACGCGCGCGAGCTGCGTACCTCACCTCTCTTCATGGGGGAAAACCTACAACATTAACTTTACATTTGCATGTCTAAAGAAAATACCAGGGTGGGGCCCCGTGATGCCAGCTGGGCAACATAACGGCGGCGGGGCCTGCCTTCCAGTAGCCGCACCACCCGCAGGAAGACTCATGAGGGGGTTTGGGTAGCGGTGGTGGCGGGGTGTCTCGGCGACCCCGTCCCTGGACCAAAATAAAATACCTGCAGGAGTCTAAATATACAAATTACAGTTAAAGGAGAGTCTTGCAGACCCGAGCCTCTTAAATCCCACCAATTTCCTCAATAATCACATTAAGGCTCTGGTTTTTAAAGGTTAAAGAGCTGATTCCAGAAAGCTACAGTCTTGGGGCCATCCCAAAATACATGAGTGAAGTCGGCCACCGCCCCACACACCCGAAATAAATTAGACTCACGATGGTCTGTTAACAGACTTCATCTTTGTCCTGCGGTCAGCTGCTGAGGCGCGACTTCCTCGCCGGCCTCCCGTTTCATCTCTGTTGGTTCTTATGCTTCTAAACACTCACACGTCAGCTGTATTTTGTTTTGTTTGTACTTACATTTGTAACACATTTACAACCCCAAGAAAAAGAAAGAAGCATCTTTACTCAACTGCCGTTCACAGATTCAGGGAATTGATTTCACAGCTTATCGTTCGGTTATTGTAAAACAAAAGCAAAATATAAAGGAGTTATAATTTATAGCTTGTGTTTTCACAGATGAAGAAGATTAAAATCAGTTCTGGACTCACACGCAGTTTAAAAGAATAACCTTTTAAAGTCTAAACCTGTGAAATGGTCTTACGTAGGAAAGGATTAAAAAAGCAAACTTTTCAGGAATGAAATTCTACTCAGACACATTTAAAGTAGAAATAAAATGTCTTAAAAACAGAACAAGCAGAAACTAAACTGAATGTAGCAAATACAGATTATGATATACACGTTTCAGCTCTGTGACATCACGACCTAAAACGTCTCCATCCTGCATCCTGATGTCCAGCTGCTGCACGACAAGCTGCTTCAGGAAGGAAAGTCTTGCCCGTCTTTCCTCAGCCTGTCTACTTGAGAACACGCCATTTGGCTCACAGTGTTGTCAGACTGTTTTCTTGTGGGTTTTTTGTCTCGTTTTAACCCAAACTGTTCACAAGCCGGTCTGCGGTGTAGGTTCAGCGCCGCCACTGATCCGAGACTCGGCAGCCACATCATGTGAAGCTCAGGCTCTGTTTGAAAAGCTTCTCACCTCACACTTCTGCCTGTCAAAATTCCTCCTGGTGACCCGGGGCTGACTCCTCCCCGCTGGGAGGGCGGTTCTACTCGCGTCCAAAGCTGGTTCATGCTGGTACTGAGCGACACACATCAGAGCCACAGCAGGTCTTTGGCTTTGTTTCAGCGATTTGACTTTAATATTAAGCAGCACTTGATTTCTTTTGGCTCCACTTCAATGCAAACTAACTGAAACCCGCCCTTCACGATAGCAGCCGGCAGCGGGTCTTCAGCCAGAACATCCACTGCACCAGAGTAGCAGAGTTGCACTTGTTTTCCACATCAACTTGTCCTCTTAATTTGCCCTAACTCTTAATATAAAGATTAAGACTGGTGTCCTGTGGTGTTGTCCTGTCAGACTGATGTGATGCACCAGAGTGTGTTTGAGCTGATCCACACTGAAGACCAGCAGGAGTTCAGAAGGAACCTGCACTGGGCCCGCAACCCCCCGGTCGGCCTCGGACCCCCCACAGATGCTGCAGGTCTGTTTAATGAAGACTCACAAAGTCCAGTTCAGTTTCTGCAAACTAAAAAATATCCAAACATCTAGTGCAGTAGACATGTCGTTGAATCAGGTCACGCATCTAACGGACAGCTGTTTTAAACGGGTCATAGTAGCAATGCTGACAACCATTTCTAAATGTGTTCAGGTGAGGGGTCAGTGCCGGACTCCTCCGGCCTGGTGAGCTACACCCCGGAGCAGCTTCCACCTGAGAACTCTTCCTTCCTGGAGCGAGCCTTCGTCTGCCGCTTCCGCTGTCTGTTGGACAATTCCTCCGGCTTCCTGGTAAAACCTCCGCTTTTAAATCTCCAGTCTAACTAAGAAATATGGCTCAGTCTAACCTTTTGTAGTCATTTAATCACCTCCTCTCTCAAAACTAACGATAAACTGAATCCCCGCTGGTGTGTTGAGGACTCGCTGTGCTGTCGGCTCCGTGGCGTGCCACCTCGGTCCCTCAGCGATCAGAGGCCACCATTCACTCCTGTAATCCGCCTTAAGAGAATCTCGGGGTCATGGGGAAAAAGGTCTTAATCCTCCCGCCACCCAGCGGAGATGAGAGCGGAGGAGAAACCTGCTCAGTCAGGGTTGTTAGCTCCACGCCAGCAGCCGCTCCTCCGGCTGACGAGTGAGTACGTGGAGGCCGAGCAGCGGCGCCTTGGCTGATCCAAACACGCTGCCAGAAAATATTTTCATCAAGTACCAAATATGGTTTCAATTTTTGACGTTTACACCAATTACAAATGACCACATGACCTCATATGAATTATTGACAAACCGATCAGCGGGGATGGAGGTGGACAGCAGCTTCTCCACTGATCTCCTTCCTTCAGGCGCTCGGTTGACTTCAGGGCAACAAACTGGAGTCTACGTGGTGTCGAATATCACGTTTCTCCTTGAAGTTGAATGCTGACATGTAAAAATCAGCTGTCCTTAGATTATGATGGCAGCCCAACCAAGCCCCGCCCCTTTCCTGAGAGGGTTCATCATGGATGCAGAGGCGTGGAGCGCTGCTGCACATCTCCCCTCTGCTTTGTTCCTCACGTTTCCTGACCATCTCTGCTGTGTCTCGTCATTTCACTCTGAAACAGTCCGGCAGGACTCACAGAGGGGTCCGAACCTTCACGTCTCCATCCTCCCTCCCGTTGCGTTTGCGTGAGCAATAAGCCCGGTTTCTGCTTCTGTGTGCCGTTCGCTATGGCTTTGTTTTCCATAATCCGTCCTGCTATTCAGGGCTAGATTCCTGACACCACGACCGCAGGTTCTTAACCCTCCAAGGTCAATTAGCCAGAACTAACAGTGGAGGAGGAGGAGGGGGTCTTCACACGAGATGCCGCATGGGGAGAGAGGGACGCCAGAAGAGGAGGAGGACTTTTCTAGGTTTTCATAACAATTCAAAATCCCACATGTGGCCTGCTGTAGGTTAATGACCCAGAAGCTGGATTATGCTTGCATAAGGGAGTCTTCTCCGAGTAGATCTCCTTAAAGTTTCTTATATGTTCATAAGAAAAGTGGTGGAAAACAAACATACTACAGCGCTGTGGCTCATCGTCGAATGCTTCATGGGTGAAGACGGCAGGTCAGAGAGAAGTTTTCTCCAGATCTCCTTTTAGAAAAGATGCTGTTTAGAAAGCACAGACCAGCTTCAGAGTGCAGACATCTGTTTACTCGCTGACATCCATCTCCTTCTGGCAGCAGCTTTCTGTCATCCTCTCAAAAGTGAAACGTTTGAGAAGTTAACAGCAGATTTAATGTCTCATTGAGTGTCCATTGAGATGCATGGTTCATGCGTGGCTGGAGATCAGATCAACAGCTCCATATGCCAGTTCCACTGACATAAATCCTGAAGTCATGTGACCAGAGGGAGTATAACTGGAGGCTGCTCAGTAGGAGACACCAGTGCATCCAGTGTGTTTACAGTGGGATCTGAGGAGGTTTTGTGCTCAACATTATCCAGCTGGATAAACACGACTGATGCTGCTCGACAGAGTGACAAGGAGCAGCACTTACACATCTGTCATGGAGGCCTGCTGCCGTGGTCTCGGGGGGAGATGAGAGGAGTTAGAGCCAGTTGAACAGGAACTAATGATGATGAGGTGGTTATCTCAGATTCAGTGATGGGATGATTTGATTGAGTGAATTCCTTTCAGCCGTTGAACATCCAGGGCAGGCTGAAGTTCCTCCACGGTCAGAGCCGTCAGCAGTGCGACAGCGAGGGCAGCGCCCCGCCTCAGCTCGCCCTGTTTGCCATCGCCACGCCCCTGCAGCCTCCAGCCATCCTGGAAATCAGGACCAAGAACATGATCTTCAGGACCAAACATAAACTGGACTTCACGCCTATGGCTTGTGACGCCAAGTATGTAATGTTGAAAACTGAAGTGACATGTTTCCAGTGCGGTGCCGTTTGTAATGACCGTGTCCTCTGGTGCTCCCGATGTTCAGGGGAAAAATAGTCCTGGGCTACACCGAGGCAGAGCTGAGAGTTCGGGGTTCAGGGTACCAGTTCATCCACGCCGCCGACATGCTGTACTGCGCCGAGAATCACGTCCGAAGTAAGTTCCAGCTGCTCTCATGCTGCTCGCTGCACTACACACTTCAGACACACTTCAGTGAAGCACATCTCAGACTTAAAGGTTACTGGTGCAGATTTACTGCACGGCTGGAAAAACACCTGGAAAGAGCTGGAGACAAGGATGTAGACACGGATGTAGACACGGATGGAAACACGGATGGAAACACGGATGGAGACACGGATGGAGACACGGATGAAATGGAAACTGAACGAGGCCGTTCTCTCTGTTGCAGCCAAAATATTAGCTCCACATGTTTCAGTGAAACTATGGTAGTGTCTTAGGAACTACACAGGCATATACAGTAGTTTATTTTGTTTATTTATTTGATGATCTTCTATTTAATGGCAGCATTCTTGTGATCTTTGTGCAGACTCATAAGATCCAATGGTCATTTTTTTAAAACAGTGTAAAATCCCTGAAAAATCTGTTCTGTTCAAGCTGAACCGGCCTGGAAACAGGCCCATGGTCATGTGACTGGCTGAGTCAACTGCACTTTAATGTCACTAGTTGAGAGATCGGCGTGTTTTACATTTAATACAACATCACAACTGTAACTCAGACACTTTATCTCTGTTGTTGACCGAGGAAATCCCTGAGCCAGAGTCAAGTGTCCTACTTAGCTTGTGCACCAGATGACCTGGTTAGTCGTTACCATGGCGCCCGTTAACGCCTCACACAGATTCACATGTAAAATGTATGTAGTTGAGCAAAAACACGCATGCAAATGTGGTGAAAAACAAACCAACCACAGTTACTCAGAGTGGATCATAAACTTGATTTGTCATTAACTATATTAATAAACAATAGAGAATTCTTTTAAAATACGAATAAAATACTCACACTGGAACACAACCTCAGAAAAGATGTAACTGAGTTAATAGTTTGTATTGAATAAAAACAGCTTGATGTTAATATTCAAACCTGCGGGATCGACACTGGAGTCATTCAGAATCATGATTTATGTCCTTATAGATTAAACGCAATGAAGTCTAAAGTTGCCTGAATTCATCATTTTATATTTGTTTACATTTTAGAAAATGTAATCTTATTATTATTATTAAACTTGGAGTATTTCAGAGCTTGTTGTTGAGTGTTAAGGTAATCTAGTGGTACTTGATGCTTCACAACCGTATCACTTAGTTTAGGAGTTTCAGTGTGACATCACAGACCCAGACCGTCTTCATCGCCACCCAGCATCAAATCAATAATAATAACCAGTCAAAATTGACTTCATATTGAACTTGGCTGGCCAGGCTCTAGAAGTTCTCTGTTACTTATACGTTATGCTCCTCTTTGAGGCCGGCGCCTTATCGTGGAGGAGGGGTTTGTGTTCCAGTCTAGGAGCTCAGTGGTCCAGGACTTGCTCCTCAGCTTAGGCTGCTGCCCCCACGACCCGACTCTGAATAAGTGATGGATGGATGGATGGATGGATGGATGGATGGATGGATGGATGGATGGATGGATGGATGGATGGATGGATGGATGGATGGATGGATGGATGGATGGATGGATGGATGGATGGATGGATAATATCTTATCACAACTAGGAAATTCAGCATCTTCAAATTTAAGAAAGGGAAACTAATTGTTGTAGTTGTAGGTCTGAAGGACCTCCTGTAGCGGTCTGAAGGACCTCCCGTAGCGGTCTGAAGGACCTCCCGTTGCGGTCTGAAGGACCTCCCGTAGCTCATTCAGAGTCTTCTGTGATGGTTTTGTGTTACTCACAGTGTCGTGTGCTCTGACTCATGGGGGACGGCTGAGGGTTGATATGATTCAGCTTCATGCATCCAGCCTCAGCGAGTGTTGACTCGGCCTCGGCCGGGGCTGCAGGGGCACAAGTCTGCAGCACAGCTGAGCAGCTGGTTCCCCAGCAGCTCCATCACCAGCTGTATCTGTGACTGTGACTGCAGAGTAGAGACGACAGGGCTCCCACCGCCGCTGCAATCCTGCATCTGCTTCGCTTTTTTAGTATTACAGCTGTGACTATTACTATCTCTGACCACATGCAGTAGCTGTGTGTGTGTGTGTGTGAGTGTGTGTGTGTGTGTGTGTGTGTGTGTGTGTGTGTGTGTGTGTGTGTGTGTGTGTGTGTGTGTGTGTGTGTGTGTGTGTGCACTGATTGTTGCTGATGCTGCAGTGATCTTAAAGCTCCGTGGTGCCTTCAGAGTCACAGAAGCCAACAGCACTTCAGGGCATGTCCATAACACTGCACAAGAAGCACATCCAGCCACTGGTTCACCATGACGACAGGCTGAACAGCTGCAGCTGAGCTCACCGCCAGCAGCTGGATCCTGTCACACAACGGATGATTAATGAGCATTAAACGCAGCATGTGGAGTGTCACATCTTATCTGAACATATTTGTCTGTGAGTCCATGCATCACGCCGGGTTACAAAAATATACGTCTACTTACATGGATTTTTTTAAAGACTTTTTATTTTGAATTTCAGATAAACAGTCAAATTTGGATGATGTACTGAAGCGTTTAAGAATCTGGAGGAATTTCAGTGTATAGAGGGCAAAAGTAAAAGCTTAAGCTGGACACCAGCAACGTCTGACCCCTCTGACAACCCTGCATCAAGAACCGTCGATGGTCAGTAGCTGATAGAACCACATGCTCAAGGGTCTCTGTGGAAACCTTTGTCACGCACTATAAAGCACTACACCACAATGTTCAGCACGTCAACATCTCTGGTTAGGTCCATCACATAGTGGAAATGTGTGTTGTGGTCAGACAAATCAATATTCCAAATCTGTTTTGGAAGTAAGATGAAAATGACCATCCAGGCTGTCATCAGGGACAATCCTTATGAAGGGTTCTGTCCTTCTGACAGGATGTTTAATCTCTGACAGAAATGTTTCCTCCTCTTCATCCTTGGAAACACGTTTGTTGTTTATGTGTTTGTTAAGAAGTTAGCTGTCTCCTGGTCGCACAAATGAGATGGACTGAAAAAAATAACTTTAGATTGTCAAATGAACTTGCAAAAAACAGAAAAATACAATATTCCTCAAGGATTTTCTTCCCTTATGGTCCAGTTAAAGGCAGTAATATGAGCAGACTGAGTCTGGAACTTTGCAAACAAAACTGTTTTATTAGTTTCACACGTGGAATTTAGACAAACAGAAAGAGGATGCGCCTAAAACAAAGAGAAACATGATCAATCTGCTCTACACGTGAGTCTCAGCACTCGTCTATTAACGCTCAATGAGGCCAGGACTGCAGAACAAACAGACGAGGAGCTGCTCGTGAACCCGAACCTTCGCTGAGTCAAACATCAGCTCCACCGTCAAGCAGCAGGACCTCAGCTGAAGTGTGCATGTAGTCATGTGTTGTAGTTAGTACTCTAACTTATAATTTTATACTAAAAACATAGGAGAAGTCATCTGATTGTAGTGAGTCTTTGTTTGAGGTGACGGAAACCTCAGATGAACAGCCTGGTCTTTGATTTCACAAAATACAGCAAAAGGTAAAGAAATAATGTGGTCATGGTATTTCAGTCGCTTCTAGACCCACCTTCAGCAGCAGGAACCCTCAGTAGATGTTTCCTTCAGCAGCAGGAACCCTCAGTAGATGTTTCCTTCAGCAGCAGGAACCCTCAGTAGGTGTTTCCTTCAGCTGCAGGAACCCTCAGTAGATGTTTCCTTCAGCTGCAGGAACCCTCAGTAGATGTTTCCTTCAGCAGCAGGAACCCTCAGTAGATGTTTCCTTCAGCTGCAGGAACCCTCAGTAGATGTTTCCTTCAGCAGCAGGAACCCTCAGTAGATGTTTCCTTCAGCGGCAGGAACCCTCAGTAGATGTTTCCTTCAGCAGCAGGAACCCTCAGTAGATGTTTCCTTCAGCTGCAGGAACCTCAGTAGATGTTTCCTTCTGCAGCAGGAACCCTCAGTAGATACTTCCTTCAGCAGCAGGAACCCTCAGTAGATGTTTTCTTCAGCAGCAGGAACCCTCAGTAGATGTGTGCTTCAGCAGCAGCAGGAACCCTCAGTAGATGTTTCCTTCAGCTGCAGGAACCCTCAGTAGATGTTTCCTTCAGCTGCAGGAACCCTCAGTAGATGTTTCCTTCAGCAGCAGGAACCCTCAGTAGATGTTTCCTTCAGCTGCAGGAACCCTCAGTAGATGTTTCTTTCAGCTGCAGGAACCCTCAGTAGATGTTTTCTTCAGCAGCAGGAACCCTCAGTAGATGTGTCCTTCAGCAGCAGCAGGAACCCTCAGTAGATGTTTCCTTCAGCAGCAGCAGGAACCCTCAGTAGATGTTTCCTTCAGCAGCAGGAACCCTCAGTAGATGTTTCCTTCAGCAGCAGGAACCCTCAGTAGATGTTTCCTTCAGCAGCAGGAACCCTCAGTAGATGTTTCTTTCAGCTGCAGGAACCCCCAGTAGATGTTTCCTTCAGCTGCAGGAACCCTCAGTAGATGTTTCCTTCAGCTGCAGGAACCCTCAGTAGATGTTTCCTTCAGCAGCAGGAACCCTCAGTAGATGTTTCCTTCAGCAGCAGGAACCCTCAGTAGATACTTCCTTCAGCAGCAGGAACCCTCAGTAGATGTTTTCTTCAGCAGCAGGAACCCTCAGTAGATGTGTGCTTCAGCAGCAGCAGGAACCCTCAGTAGATGTTTCCTTCAGCTGCAGGAACCCTCTGTAGATGTTTCCTTCAGCTGCAGGAACCCTCAGTAGATGTTTCCTTCAGCAGCAGGAACCCTCTGTAGATGTTTCCTTCAGCAGCAGGAACCCTCAGTAGATGTTTCCTTCAGCAGCAGGAACCCTCAGTAGGTGTTTCCTTCAGCTGCAGGAACCCTCAGTAGATGTTTTCTTCAGCAGCAGGAACCCTCAGTAGATGTGTCCTTCAGCAGCAGCAGGAACCCTCAGTAGATGTTTCCTTCAGCAGCAGCAGGAACCCTCAGTAGATGTTTCCTTCAGCAGCAGGAACCCTCAGTAGATCTTTCCTTCAGCAGCAGGAACCCTCAGTAGATGTTTCCTTCAGCAGCAGGAACCCTCAGTAGATGTTTCTTTCAGCTGCAGGAACCCCCAGTAGATGTTTCCTTCAGCTGCAGGAACCCTCAGTAGATGTTTCCTTCAGCTGCAGGAACCCTCAGTAGATGTTTCCTTCAGCAGCAGGAACCCTCAGTAGATGTTTCCTTCAGCAGCAGGAACCCTCAGTAGATGTTTCCTTCAGCAGCAGGAACCCTCAGTAGATGTTTCCTTCAGCAGCAGGAACCCTCAGTAGATGTTTCCTTCAGCTGCAACCATTGTTATGAGCAACCGTTGCTTCTCTAAAAGGGTTGCTTATGTCTGCCCCTCTTGACATTGTGCTAGCAGACACATGAATATCCAGAGTACCAGTATTTCTGGAGGTCTTCACACCTGTGGGTGATGAGTTCATCCGGCTGTGGTGGTTGTCCCTGAGCGGTTCTGAGTACGGGCCACATGACCCAATGTGACCCCCACAGAGGTCGTACTGGTCTCATACTGACGCACTGCGGTCAGATGATTCTTATGAGGCTTTTACACAAAACACCCCAGGAAAAGAAGGTGGTACTAACAATAACAAATGATTTTAAATAGAGATGAACATTTACAGTTTGAACAAGTTATGAAGTGCTGAAGCTACAGTTCTGATGAATTAACTTCTGAAAGCACAGAATCAGCGGTTGGTTCATGTTTTCAGCTGTTGGGTGGATTGTTGACGGCATGAGGACGCGTTCCAGTGGCGTGTACGCTTTTATGACCCGCTGCACGATCACCCTGTCTCACAGCCACACCGAGCCGTGCAGATGAGGGATGAGAGAGGAGCTTTGATGACGTATGTGTGCAAACAGGACTTGTAACATGTGCATGTGGCTGAAGTGAACATCAGCATGTAGCCTCCATGTGAGCAGCACGCTCGGCTGAGCAAATGCAGCACGAGTGCGTGCACCCTGCAGGGCGCTCTGAACTTAAGCAGCAGTGACACAGAGCTTCTAACGTGTCTCCGATGTGATTGCAGTGATAAAAACGGGCGAGAGCGGCCTCACCGTCTTCAGGCTGCTCACCAAGGACAACAGATGGAAGTGGGTCCAGGCCAACGCCCGACTCGTCTACAAGAGCGGAAAGCCCGACTACATCATCGCCACCCAGAGGCCTCTGGTGTGAGTGTTTCTCCATATCCACCACGCAGGATTTGTGAGTTTTCACACACTAATTAATGTGTTTATTTCTTTGTGACCTCTTCATCCACAGGGATGAGGAGGGTGAGGAACACTTGAGAAAGCGATCTGTGCACCTGCCCTTCACCTTCACCACCGGAGAGGCTCTTCTCTACCAGACTGGTTTCCCACTGCATGGCTTCCCTGACTCCTTCCAGGGCAAAGCCAAAGGCAGCAAACCCAAGAAGGGGAAAGTGGACAGCAGCGCGTCAGATGAACTGAACCCAAAGTCACTGCTGGGGGTGCTGATGAGCCAGGATGAGTCGGTGTACGTCTGCCAGCCGGACACGGAGCCTAAGATCTCCTTCCACACCAGCTTTTGCAGTAAGACCGACGGACTTGAAGGATTGTTGAGTAGCAACAGCTGGAACACGGAATCCAATGGCAGTTCATCGTCAGGTTTTGACCCTCTTCTGGCCACCCTGGACTCACTTTCACTGGATGGAGGGGAGACGTGCTCAAACAGCGAGCTCTTCAGCGCCCTGGAGAATCTGGGCCTGAATGCTGAGGATCTGGAGCTGCTGCTGCTGGATGAGAGGATGATCCAAGTGGAGCTGGATCCCAACCATGTCCCCTCTCTAACTGATCTTCTCACCAACAATGAAATCCTCTCTTACATCCACAACTCTCTTGAGAATGGGAGCGAGGAACAGAGGAGCAGGAGTGGATGTGGGCCTTCGAGCCACCCATCAGACTGTGACCCAGCCCAGAGCGTCTCTCAACAGGCATGTTTGCCCCCAGCTGCCCCTCCACCTTTTCCCAGTGTCAGGCACCCGATGGTCCAGCTGTCACAGCAGATGCAGCAGCACATAAAAGCTCAGGCGGTACAGACTCAACCGCTGTCGCATCCTGGAACAGCCAACACCAGCGAACCAAAGGGGATTCCTAACAGCCACTGGGTAGAAACAGCAGAGAACCTCCACGTATCCAGCAACCACATCCATCAGCATCCACAGACGGCAGTCAGATCCACACACAAGCACTTAAACCCACCTATGGAGTCAAGGCAGCAGTGGAGCCATCAACAAACCCAGCAGCAGGTGAGCGGAGAAAGCACAGTGTTGTTGGATTTCCAGAATCAGCTCACACCAACAGCGGATGGCTCCTACATCCCAGCCGGACACACAGCCTTTCCCCCAAACGTGGAGCTCAACCACCCGGATTACAGCGGCTCTCAGGTAGCTGATGCCGGTGCCTCAGCTACTCCGGACAACCGTCACCATCACAGTTCAGTGTGGCCCTTCCAGCTGCAGGGTCACCAGGACCAGGCCCCGATGCTGCAGCAGACTCCGCTTCCAGCGTCGTGTTTGTCCAATGGTTCCTCTCAGAGCTCTGCTCTTGAGCTCGAGCAGCTGCTGTCTCTGTCGCAGCCGCAGCACGGCCTGCCATCCTTAGAGGCCCACAGCGTGTTCGGCCCCACGCTGGACGCCAAGGTAAGAACCCACCATCAATGTCTGACCTGAACTTGTAGGGTCCGTTCAGAGTTGGGTTTGAGATGATGCAGGGTTGCTTTGTCTTTCTATGTAGTTCTGAGTTTTGTTCTAAGTTTCTGTTAAGAGTGGTGATCGTTACAATCTATGATTCAAACTAATGGTCCTCCTCAGCACGTCATCAAGGTCTCCACAAGCCCGTTAAGCCCACAGTCGTTTGTATTGGGGTGAGTTGGAGCAGGGAAACATGGGAAACTTTAGAACGGCAGACAGTTTTGTGATGCGCTCGTTTAGTCACTTGGGGTTGGAATTGTATTTCATTTGGATGAAAATGGCCCTCTGGACGGTTTGAATGATCTCCGCGTCATCTGTCCAAGGATCCAGCAGTGCTTGTTAACAACAGGTTACCTGGTTTTGACGGAGATTGGATCATTTTAGTTGTATACTAGAAAGATCAGCTGCTCCACCTTGAAGTTCGGCCCACATCACACTTCTGCGTACTCAGTTTATTACAGCACGTTGGATCATCTAGCTTCAGGGTTTTTGAAAAGCAAAATGTCATTTGATCATAGGAGGACATCCCAACATTGTACTGATGCCGGTTAAACATGGTTTTGTCTCTCGGCCCCTCAAAGACCCCTGCGTTTGGAGCTCTGTCCTTCTGTCTTCATAGCGACGTTCTCCAAATGACCAGACCTGCCAGTTTTCCTCTGAACTGTTTACTTTGAACTCTGATGCGTTGACGATGCCTGAAGTCAGTGTTGCCCTCAAATATCAGTGAACATCAACAAACCCTGCACCGCAGGATCAACAGCCCTTCAGCTCTTTGCCGCTCTCTTTCACCGTTGTAAAAATGGATTTTTTTCCGAGTCAGCACACAGAGGCCTCAGGCTGGCGCAGAGCTCACTGTAAACTGTGATGATGCGAGCAGGCGTGTCCTGTAAAAAGAGGAGAGGGATGGACCGGGCCAGCTCAGAGCCTGTGAAAGCAGAGGAGACTTGTAGTTCTGGGGAGGAGGAGTTGTGTTTACTCTGGACACTTTGGTCCCACAGAACCACAGAAAGAAGTTATATGTACTAATATATCAGCACAGAAAAGAAAAGCTGGGTCAATTATTAAAATTTATTGAAAGGTAGAGATCTTTTTTGTGCTGCTGGAGCTGAAGACCTGCAGCAGCCTGAGCTCACATCCTTCAAACATTATTCAGGTTACTTACTGAGCCGGTGTAAAACTACAGGGAAGCTTTTCAACAAAAACTTTGTTTTCAGTAATGACAGAGCGGTGAGAGCTGCGGCATGTCAACCTAAAAGCACAAATCCAAGTACAAAGAGGCGAGCGGCTGGAGGCCCGGAGAACTTCTCATTGTAAAATATAATGAGACCTCGCCGGCCAAACTGCCAAACTCAAGTCTGAAGCAGGATGACGAGCAGAAATGCACCTGTGCTGCATTCTTAACTCAGCTGCATCTAACTGAGAGGTAAACTAGAGGTAACTAAGAGGAAACATGAAGCTTGTGTGAAATGAAAGGTCTGCTGTAACTTCCCGGCGTACTGCCTGGTTTGCCCAGGATCAGCTGGGCCTCCTGTTTCTGCAGCTTTCAGCATCACTGGACTCTCCTCCGTCATTTTCCGAATTATTGTTCTGCTGCCGTGTGTTTTCCCAAGCATGACAAGCACCACTAGTGTTTAAAGAGGAAAAACAAACTCTGAGATAACAAAAGAGATCTAATGAAATCTGAGCGGATGGGCCAGAGAGCCACAATAATGAATAGAATCAGGCCGGGACGGGCCACGGCCAAGCCCAGAGTTGGCCGTCCCCAGCAGGCATCCATTCATCCCCAACCCTTTCAGCCTCCACTGTTATTCTTCAGGGTCAGTGACTGTCGCTGAAAGAAAAATACTGGCAGGATGGCCAGTCAGGCATGAGCGGCGCTGACCTACAATTTCACTGTCATAATTACCTAATGCTGCAAAAGCAGGGTGGAGGGGGAGGCCGCCGTGCAGCGAGACACTACTCTGGACTCCACCGTCACTGGCAAACACACAATGCACCCGTGATGAAGAACACGCTCAAAGCTTTGAGGAGGATCTTCAGCAGCAGTTCAGAATAATTTTAGTAATTACAGTGCTGGAGGAGGCTGAGGGAAGAGTTCAGAAATTCCATCCTCCTCTTCGTCCTGTCATCTTTTATTAATGAGCCAAATGCAGAACATGAAGCGCAGCTTTGTTTAAAGGCTGACAAAAGTCCCAGGTTCCAAAGATAAATCCCAAAAACTAAAGTAACATGAGGACAAACCGATGGCAGACTCACTCATGGACTCAACACAAACCCAGAAACACACACCCATCCACCAAAGACGGAGGCCACGACACGAAACTTTAGTTTGAAAGATGTGAGGACACGAGAGCAGGGCGTCAACGGGTGTCTGTCACTGTCATGAGGGGAGGGGCTTGGTTAAACCACGTGTGGTACAGACCCTTATCAGACCCCCCATCAGACTTCCCTCAGACCCCCAGCAGACCCTCTTTAGACCCCCACCAGACCCCACCAGACCCCCATCAGGCCTGTAATCGAGTCTTTTTTACAAACCGTTTCATCTCGTTGCATCCGTGTGTCCTCAGATTCTTCTGTTAATTAATCTGTTCTTTTATCAGTTTAAGCAGCGGACTTTGAAGACCCGACATGAAAACCTTTGATTTTATAGTAAACTACAGACTTTCCATGTTTATTTGTATTTTTCTGAATGTATAACGCTGTGTTTGCTGCTCCTCTTTTGAAATGTAAAAGCCCACAAATGAAGCTTGGGGTCATGCTGGGTCAGACGAGGTTTTCTGGATCCACATCAAAGTGGAAAACTGTCATCTTTCCATCAGGAGTGATGTAATGTTGGTGATTTGTAGTTTTTGTGTACTCATCCAGATGAAATCGCAGAGACAGAAGGCAAAGCGGCAAAAGTATTGTTTTCTTACAACGTGACCTCTTTGTGTGTCAGGTGGAGAACAGCTGTCTGCTCAGCGCTGCCAAGGCAGCGTATGCCAGGACACGTCTGATGCCCAACACAAATGGACTGGTACCATGTGACATCCCCGTCCCATGCCCCAGTGCACTGCCGACCCTGCAGGACGCCCAGAAACCTGGATTCTTCCTCTGAGGACACAGAAGAGGAGAACCGGAGGTGCAGCGGGATGCAGACATATTTTAGTCAGGAAGAGCAGGTTCGGTTCGTTGTTTTTTGGGTTGTTTTTTTATCTGTGTTCATTCGCTCATGGAAGGTTTAGTTTGTACATCTTGAGAAGATTGTCATGAACTTGAACTTGAACATTAACTGGTAAATGAAGGTCCTGAAGAAACATATGCACTCATCCGTGGAGCTCACGGGTTAAAAGAGCTCATCTTCTGGGGATTTCAGGATCACCACTTAACAGTTTTAAAACCAGCTTTTGAGATGAATTAAAACCTAAAGCTTAAATAACGTGAAAGTTTCAGGTTGGAAAAGCATTTAAATCTTTCCACTCAGTTTAATGTTGTCATGAGGTTCATATTGACGCGTTGCAGTTTCTTCGTTGATGACAATGCACAAACATTTGCACCAGTAAAACACAGCAGGATTTAGATCAGCTGTAGTTTCGTAACGGTCCAGTCTGGATCTGGTCTGGAAGGCATACGAGTGCTCTTTAGGAGCAGTCCGGAGCTTCGGTTCACTACAAAATATATCTAATGTGCAAAACCAGCAGTGAAGATTCAGATGTCTGCAGTATTCTGATTGTGTGGAGACAAATAAAACATAAATCAAGTGAACTAGCAGTAAGAGCAGGCCGCTAAACGAAGAGGGAACCCAGCCATGAGATTTATGGGACAGAAAACAGCAACAGATTATTTAAGCGTCAGTGTTCCTCCGTCACCTAGAAGTAGATTATTGTAGAGTTTGTGGTTTCATCCTGGTGCTTCACAAAAAAACTGCATTTCATTCTTACTGTTGATATTATTTCAGTGAGATTTAGACAGATGGATAAACCCAGAGAAGGAGCAGATGTTTACTCCAATGCTGCATCTGGAGCTGTCTGAGGTTGACAGTGATTTTGTGCACTTAAACACACAATCAGAGGGAATCTGATTGGACTGCCAGTCGCACAAAACCAGCAAAAAGCATTTGACGTTTCCAGACTGGAGACAGCGTGAAAACCTCCCAGTAATGCCTTGTCTCTGTGGCTTTGGCTGGTCACACCGACTTCATCCTGCAGGCGTGTCGCTGGAAAACCACTGAACGCTGTCTCACACACACACACACGCACACACACACACACACACACACACACACACACACAGCAGCTGTGACAACCTCACTGGAGACCAGTGATCCTGCAGGCAGAAGAGGAAGCACATGCAGGTCGTTCTTGATTCGTCTTCCAGATCGGTAAGACCTGATTCCATGAATGAGAAGTTAATGTTGGGAACATCACATGTGGCTTCTCCTGTCGTCATGATGTTGCTGTTTGTCGTGCCGCCACCTGATCAGCAGGCAGTCGGAGGCTGGGGTCAGCTGTTCTCCAGCTCTCGCCGCTCTGACCTGCAGGTGAGACGGCCGTCAGAAAACACTCACGTGTCTGGAAATATCCAACATCCTTTTCACAGTTCCTACTTGATGTCTTCTAGTCAAACAAACCAACAGTTCAACAAAATCTGACTCTGAGCCGCGACTGAGCAGCTGCCTTCTTGTCATCTCAGACGAGTCGCTCCCAAGTCAGACTCGAACTTCATCTCAGGCGCTTGGCTCAGAGGAGGCAGCATTTCGTATTTAAGTAAAGTCAAAAACCAAATGACAAACATCTGCAGTCACTCTGCTGCTGAATGTCTGTGAGAAACTGTGAAGGCTTTTCAAACAGGAACCTTTGATTCCTCTGCAACAAGGTGCTGTAGTGATGTGCAGACGTGCGTAGCATTAGTGACGACGGTCGCCATAGCAACAAAATGCATTTACTGATTTGCCTCTTGTTTGTTTTCCTTTTTCATGTTTTATTCTTATGTAAATGAACTTTTCTTATTTAAAAGCAGTAATGAAATCAAATGCTGTATGAAAGAAAAAATGCTGACAATCATTTTTAAAAGAAACAAGAAGAGCAGTTGTGTGTGCATAGTGTGTTTTTAAACGTCTCGTTGCAAGCACCACTTTAATATCACAGCGCTTTTAAACTCTGTCCAGCACGTGAGAGTAGTCAAGTAGAAGGAAAAAGCTTTTTATGACCCTAACATGTTTGAATATTGTCCCTCCGAGATGTGAGTCGATCTTTGCGTCACTGTCGTCGTGACTTTAGCTAGAACTAAACCGGTGCCATAACAGTGAGCCGAGGCGTGTTCGCTCCGAAACAGACAGCAGAGCAGCGAGTCGTGTCCACACGTGTCTCACTGGCTTTGAAACCAAACTCTCTGTTTGCTGTTTTCCCATTTCATTTGGGGGAGGTTTGTTTTTCTTTCTAAGGCACACAGACTTTATTTTGCTACTTTTATCACTAAAGCTTCTAGTTGTGTGTCAAGATTTTTCAAAATGCAGTTTGTCTCTGAGCTGTGTGTTCAAATGTGCTCTTGGATCCTGGAAATAAAGGATTTTGTGCAATCACACGCCATCGTCGCCTCTTTCCTGCTCAGCCTGCCGGTCACTGACGTCCTCTGTCTTTTCAGGGCCGGCCACGCCTCACCTGTCCACCAGGTGTCAGTGTAGCTCCCCGCCCCACCTCAGCCCAGGCAGCGCAGGTAGACAGAAGCTGAACATCCTGCCTGAGTACAGTTAGGTAAGAAACACAGAGATGAGGCTGAAGGCAGTTCATGCTCCCAGCACACGGACTCAGACTAACTGAAGAAGAGTAAACACACACCTGTTAGTGTTGGTGGAGGGCAGGTGTGTCCTGAGAAGGGCCTCAGAGGTTTAAAACACTGAAGTGACGCACGCCAACAGCAGCCTGCAGAGGCTTTTAGCCGCTGTGGCTGCAGACACTCAGCACCGCTGCATATTTCCATTTCCACCCCTCCTGTGTCACGCTTTTTACACCCGCAGATGTGTGAACTCGCGCCGGCCCGAAGCAAACAAACACTGATACTGGAGGCGACCCACCGAGACTAACGTGACTCCAGCCTTCTAACGAAGTCCTTTCAGTTGCTTCAGAAGCTCCATCAGAAGGAACAAGTTGGTGTTTAAGAGCCACTTTCAACCTCCAGAGATGAGAGACTCTCTTTTCGATCCTCTTCCAAACATCTGAGGTCATCTATCTCAGTTTTATGTGTCGTGAGGGACTGTGTGTTACCTTCAGATGGGATTTTAAAAGGCACAACTACCTTTCATGAATTTGTTTTAATCAAGACTAATGTGGAAAAAAAGGAGGTATTTCATAAAAAACAGCTGTTATTGATCAAAAAGGCTGGAGGCAGGCCCATCGGGCTTTCCCCGAGTGCAGAACGCCGTCGTCTGCCGACTGCATCTTCAACGGTCTAGTCCAAATCATTTATGAGTTTGTCTTCTCCTGCAGCCTTCAGCAGGTTAACATGATCAATCATCCAAGCAAGATGTTGTGTCTCATTTCATCGGGCTGCCGCAGCGTCGCCGTGGGCCGCCCACCGGTCCTGCAGGGCGAGGACGACCCAGGCCTCACTAACCAACTCACCTGTATGTTTGGTAAACCCTGCAGCTGAGGTGTGTGAGGGTAAGGAGGAACCCGGGACATGTAGAAGCTGTTTCACAGCGCAGATCCCCCACGAAGGAGGAGACACCAACGCTGACTGAGCAGGGAAGGAGGAGCATGCTGGGAGTTTGAGGGAGGGCCCTGAGCTGCAAAACAAAACCAACAAGCAACTTCAACAACATGCAGAAAAATCTAAATCATGTACTTCAGAAGCTAAAACATAATAACATAAAGATTCTTTCAACGTCAGCAAGAGCCACTTCTGAAAACTGGGTCAGTATATGAAAGTTCCTGGAGGTCCAGGAGTGAGGAGAGAGCTGCTGCCTCAAGTGGAGACGGAGGGAGGGATCCACAGGTGGAGTAGAGGAGCATCTGCAGACGCTGCTGTTCTGGACAACACCAGTACCAACGTTCTCGCTTCTGTCTCAATATTTTTATGAAGTGACTGCTCGAAGCTGGCTTCAAGACCAAGTCCTGGTCCAGTGACCTCTGTGTTAAAATGGAGCCATAACCAGCTTCTCCAGTCCTGGTTTCAGCTCCTTCACTTCCTGGTTTCAGTTCCTCCAGTCCTGGTTTTAGCTCCTCCAGTCCTGGTTTCAGCTCCTTCACTTCCTGGTTTCAGTTCCTCCAGTCCTGGTTTTAGCTCCTCCAGTCCTGGTTTTAACTCCTCCAGTCCTGGTTCCAGCTCCTTCACTTCCTGGTTTCAGCTCCTTCAGTCCTGGTTCCAGCTCCTTCACTTCCTGGTTTCAGTTCCTCCAGTCCTGGTTCCAGCTCCTTCAGTCCTGGTTTCAGTTCCTCCAGTCCTGGTTCCAGCTCCTTCAGTCCTGGTTCCAGCTCCTCCAGTCCTGGTTCCAGCTCCTTCAGTCCTGGCTCCAGCTCCTCCAGTCCTGGTTCCAGCTCCTTAAGTCCTGGTTCCAGCTCCTTCAGTCCTGGTTTCAGCTCCTCCAGTCCTGTTTTCAGCTCCTCCAGTCCTGGTTCCAGTTCCTCCAGTCCTGGTTCCAGCTCCTTCAGTCCTGGTTTCAGCTCCTCCAGTCCTGGTTCCAGCTCCTTCAGTCCTGGTTCCAGCTCCTTCAGTCCTGGTTCCAGCTCCTCCAGTCCTGGCTCCAGCTCCTCCAGTCCTGGTTCCAGCTCCTCCAGTCCTGGTTCCAGCTCCTTCAGTCCTGGCTCCAGCTCCTCCAGTCCTGGTTCCAGCTCCTTAAGTCCTGGTTCCAGCTCCTTCAGTCCTGGTTTCAGCTCCTCCAGTCCTGTTTTCAGCTCCTCCAGTCCTGGTTCCAGTTCCTCCAGTCCTGGTTCCAGCTCCTTCAGTCCTGGTTTCAGCTCCTCCAGTCCTGGTTCCAGCTCCTTCAGTCCTGGTTCCAGCTCCTTCAGTCCTGGTTCCATCTCCTCCAGTCCTGGTTCCAGCTCCTTCAGTCCTGGTTCCAGCTCCTTCAGTCCTGGTTTTAGCTCCTTTGAAAGCACTCTTCAGAAGACCTGGATGATGTCACAGAGGGATTGTCCATGTCTTCTTACAAGACTGTTTTCTGCCGGATCCACATTCCTTCCTTGACCTGTGAACTCTGGGCAGTAGCAGAAAAAAGGTTCGTTGGTGCCAGCGGCTCAAACGATTCTCCTCCAGGTAGAGGAGTTGCTGATCAGGACTTCAGTCATCCAGAAGAGACTTGGAGTAAAGTCACTGCTGCTCCACAGTGACAGGAGTCAGTTGAGGTTCAGGCATATCCAACCAGCAGGAGGTCAAGATCATGGTTGTCACAACTGTATCCTCCAGGAGGGGTTGGGAAAGACTGCCCCCCCGGTGGATGGATGGATGGATGGATGAATGGATGGATGGATGAATGGGTGGATGGGGGGGTGGGTGGATGGATGGATGGGTGGATGGGTGGATGGGGGGGTGGATGGATGCATGGGTGGGTGGATGGATGGATGGATGGGTGGGTGGGTGGACGGACGGACGGACGGACGGACGGACGGACGGACGGACGGACGGGCGGGCGGGCGGGCGGGTGGGTGGGTGGGTGGGCGGACGGACGGACGGACGGACGGGCGGGCGGATGGATGGATGGATGGGTGGATGGATGGATGGGGGGGTGGATGGATGTGGGGGGTGGATGGATGGATGGGTGGGTGGATGGGTGGATGGATGGATGGATGGGTGGGTGGATGGATGGATGGATGGATGGATGGATGGATGGATGGATGGATGGATGGATGGATGGATGGATGGATGGATGGAGGATTTTACAACAATAAACAATCATCCTTTTTCACTGAAGGTCTTCATGCCGTTTTCCTGCTTTGTCCTTTTCTGACACATTTTGTTGAGGGTTTGTTGTGGTGTTTAATGAGACTTTGGTTGATTTCTTTAGGTGGATATGTGACATGATGTGGTGTTTGTTGTCTTTTCCTTGTGTTTTACTCCGTTGTTGGACGCTGTGGATGTGCTCCGCCCGCAGTCCTCGCTGCTGACAGTTGGAGCTGAACTCCAGAGTTGTCGTTGTTTCTTGTTTTGTTTCTTTCACAACCTCATCCGGGGACACATTGAGCTGTTCAGATCTGCTGCATTATTCCTGATTTCTGCGAGTGTTTTGTATTCCACACCTGGATGAGGAGTCTGTCTGCTTCCAGCGTCACTGCGGCTGCAAAGAAAGATGTGAAATATTTAAAGCGTCTATGAGCACTCAGACCTCCTCCGTGATGGAGAACCCGGACGCGACGCAGAGCTGCTGACCTGCTTTCAGCACCGCGGTTAAAACCTGAAACCTGTTCAAGAAAATCCAGCTTGTTCTGGAACAGCCACACAAATGAACGAGTTCCTCTGTAGGACATTTAGAAGGTTTCTCATGTTTTCACCTCCTAAGATGTAACGCTGAAACTTCCCTGAAAATCAGAATCTTCTCCTGGGAGCTCTGATTGATCTCTGGCCGATTGATTCTGTGAATCTCTCTCGTTTTTTTGTGGTTTTTTTGTGTTTTTTTTGTATTTTGCACGTCGGCTGCAGAGCTGCAGCAGGACACAGCGATCTTTCCCTCAGCACATCCGTCTCCTCCCGTTGAGCTGTCAGTGTGGATTATCTCCACCCCAGAAAGCAGCGAGGTAAAACACTCCTGCTCAGTGTGAGAGGACCATGAATAATGAACAGCAGCGTTATATGTGGAAGTGCTGCACAACAACAAACAGCACAGAAATCACAGAGATTCAATATTTACAGCTTCAGATGAGACACTTTTAGAAGAAATTGCCTGGTTGTGTTCAAATGTAACTGTTGTGTTCAGAAATGTGCAGATGGACGAGAAAGATGTCATGAAGCTTTAAACACACAGCTGGGTGTCGTTACCAGGCAAGCAGGACACACACACACACACACACTTGTAATTTAATTTCAACTAGTTTCAGAAAGGCTCCACACACGTTTCAGCCTGTTGCTGTTGTCATGTGACTCGAGATGAGGAAGCTGCGGGAATATCGGAATCCACTACGACACGTTTGACCGCGACTGCAGGAGCGCCTGCGTCCCAGACTCCACCTCCTGTCGACCTGGATTTTGAGGGTGGTAGTGAAGTCCGCAGACGTCTTTGAATCGCTAGAATCCGCTCAGCCTTATTGATCCGACTCGCTGAGCTGAAACGAGACGGTTCAGGTCCTGATTCTCAGCAGTGCTGCCTTGACGTTTTAGATGTTTCCTCTCTGAATGTTGGAGGTAAACAGCTTCTAAATCTGTAAGTGTTTTGAACCGGTCTGTGATTCGGCACCACTCTTGGACTTGTTCAACAGTTTAGTCGGGTCTGCGGACGGCAGCCACATGTGTGGTTTGTTGTTCATGTTCCACTTTTCACCGTGAAGAAAGGTGGAACAATCCGAGTTTAAAAACGTTTAAAAACGTCAAATCTTGCAGTACAAAGCAGCTCTCGGCTCGCTGCCTCGTTCACGTCTGCGCCGTCAAATGAACAGGTTTGTTCATTAGGCGAAGGAAGGTTTTCTGAAACATGGTGAGTTAAATGCAGCACTTCACAGTGCAGAGACGTTAGGAGACGCTGCAGCTGGCGTGGAGGCAGAGACGGTCGCTCAGTCCGCCTGTCCATCTGAGCAAACTGCTCATCTTAGTGGTTCCTGAGAAGCTGCTGCACACGAAGTCAACGAGTCGAGAGCTGAAAGGTCATAAAGCCTCCACAAGACGTGTGTGTGCGTGCGTGCGTGTGTGCGCAGCCATGGGGAGCTGCAGGACTCTCCATCTGACTGTCATGACCTTTACTGAGTGTCGGCGTTGGACCTGCGTCCTCAGCGTGACACTCAGGTCAAATCACAGATCCGATGTTTGACTGACAGCTCGCCGCAGCAGCCGCTGGAGACACACCTCTTCGCGCTTGCCTGGAGCCCAAAACCTCAATATATCAGAAATCCTGTAAAGACGAATGAGGCAAAGCTCCTTTTCCAACCGTGTGTCAGTCTGATCCAGGACGTCACTGCTGCTGCAGCAGGAGCCACAAACCGGTGCACCACTACCCACTTTATTTATCAATGTATTTGTTTTCTTGCTGTCAGGGTGCCGACTGATCTGATCTGAAAGTCTGTTTCAGGTCCTGCAAATTTGACTCGGAAAAGGTTTTATGTTGTTCCTGAAACCAGGACTATGAGAATACTGGACCATGAGCCCTCATTGGCTGAGTTAAATACTCGAACCAACAGGTAAACGTGATGCAGCCAAACGCATTAATGTGGTTTATGTTCCAGTGTTTCTGTTGTCCCGACTCTGATATGATGATGCTGAATAATTCAGAATATTTTCATCCTGCTGCACATCCTCCAACTTCCCTGGGAAGCTAATGAAGCTCACGGATCCGCCTGACCTAAAAGCTCTGACATCTCAGGGGGCGATCGCACTCGTGTGTGTGTGTGTGTGTGTGTGTGTGTGTGTGTGTGTGTCTCATCAGGCGTCCAGACGAGGGAGCAGAAACACAACCTTGACCCAGATAGTTGACACACAAGCTGAGGACGGTTCAAGGGGAGCAGAAGACGTGGGAGGAAGATGTGAATGCTGAGAGAAGAGGAGCGGACAAAACAGAGAGGAAGTGGAGGAGAAAAGAGGGGAGAAGGAAGGGAAGGAGACAAGAAGAGGAGACGAGGAATGAAAGAAGAATGTGAAACATGGAGAAGAGGAGGAGTGTGTGTTTGGAGGTCATGGCTTCCCTCCTGTTGGTGTGATGGATCCACACTGACAACCAGAGACCACTAGAGACTGTCTGTGTGTGTGTGTGTGTGTGTGTGTGTGTGTGTGTGTGTGTGTGTGTGTGTGTGTGTGTGTGTGTGTGTGTATGTGTGTGTGTGTTTCCAGAGCAACAGTCGATACAAAAAACACCTTCAGGGTAACTGGTAAAAGAAGTGTGTTTGTTGGTGAGTGACACACACACACACACACACACACACACACACACACACACACACACACACACTAATGCCTGTTAATCCTACAAGTTTTCTGTATAAAAAAAAACAATAATCATTTTGTTGAAGTGGGTTTTAATATTAGTCAGATACACATTTTGATGTGATGAACTCTGGTCTACAGAGGAGGTCGTGGTCTTGCAGTGACGGTGACCCGGTCCAGGTCATCATCCCTCCACTGTCATGCTTCACAGGAGGTCTGAGATGTTTCTGCTGGAACGCTGATGCAGCACAGCCTCCAGCAGTCCTCCAGCAGTCCTCCAGCAGTCCTCCAGCAGTCCTCCAGCAGTCCTCCAGCAGCCACATCACACATCTCTTCCGGTCAGGTGAGTTGATCCTGGAAGTTCAGAGGCAGGTGGAAGCACGCAGCGTCGCAGCGTCGCAGCGTCGCAGCGTCGCAGCGTCGCAGCAGCCCTGCTGTCGGTACTCCTCCGTTCCAGCTGCCACTGTCTCCAGGTATTGATCAGCAGATGGAAGCAGCTGGTTGAATCTCTGCTGAGACCTGAACTGCTGCTCCACAGCGCCCCCTTCAGCTGACCTCCACCACAGACCTTGTCTAGTTGGAGGTTTGTTCAGACGTAGTTTTGTGACTCCAGATGAACTAGACGTGTCTAACGTCCTGTCAGGAACTTAAACATTTAACATGCTCAGGGAGACTCGTTAATCCCATCGGTGGTATTTCTGTCTGACGTTTGATTTGCTTCTATGACGTGGTGTTTTAATTCTGGGGATTGAAGGAGGGGGTTGTAACTGTTGCATGGACGTGCACATGCACGGATCCGAGGGCCGACTGAGTTCTTCTGTTTACTGCACTGGTTAATGTTTTCCTGCTGTAATCAACAGCAGCAGTAACATTAGTACAGTCTCATTAGATTCCCTACCGGAGTAAATGTGCTATTTTCAGCCGTGAGTGCGTCTGTGTTCCTCCCTCTGCATCATCTCTTCTCCTTCAGCTGCACTAAAGTCAATATTTATGTATGAATCAAAGTCTCAGTGACCTTTTCCCCTGTTCTGCTCACACACACACACACACACACACACACACGTTCTCACCTTCACACATGCACATGCCGCCCTGCTGCAGACTGACTAGAACTTCCAGGACAAACTGGAGCCAGTCGGAGTTCATGTTTCCAGCCAGAATCGTCCACAAAGTGGTTCTGAAGTGGTTCTGAAGTGAACTGAGTCAGATGAGACTGAATTAAAATAAAATTAAAATACCTGAATAAAAACAAGAGGTCCCAGCAGTGCTGATGGACAGGACAGAGACGATGACAGCAGTGATGATGGTTATTTAAAGGAACGGCTTCACGCCCAGCGAGACGTCTCCGTCATCATGACAAGACGAACACGTACTGGACACCAGCAAAACCAGTTCATTACAATTTACTCAATAATAATGAAGTAAACACTTGTTTCTATCAAATTATGAAAGAAAGCTGACAAAATTCTGAAATAAGTTGATAAAATAAATACTGACATTTGGATCAGCTTTTATTCCAGTTTTTGTTCTTTTGTCAGATTTATATATTTCAGAGCTTTTATTTTTTAATTGTATCAGGGATGTTTAGTCTCAAATGTCACATTTAAAATGTTCCTGTATTTTAATTGTTATTTGTATCAATTGTGTATTTCTATCCTAATTTCTAATGCCACTTTTTTTTTTTAAGATTCACTTGTCTTGACAAAAGGGACTTTTATTTTTTGAGAAGGCTTTTATTTCATTTCAGGGATATTTGATGTTACAGGGTCACTTACAGGTGTCAAACTTCTAGGTAACATTTATTTCTTTCTTTCTTTGTTAGGACCTTTTATTTTTTGGGGGGTCACGTTTTTTTTATTCAGGTAGTTTTTAATATGTAAAGTCACTTTTTTGTTTCAAGGGCTTTTTGGGGTCATATTTTGATTGATGCTTTTTTGTTGTACTTTTGTTTTCTGTTGCCATACTTTTTATCTTTCCAAAGTAAAGTGTTATTACTATTTTCTGTGGCAGACCTGCTTCATGCACCAAGCTGGAGTTAAAGTGAGTTAAACCCTGAGGTCCGTTCCTCCGTCGACGCACTGAAATTGATATTTGAGCTCCTGAACATCTGCAGGAGGGAGCTTCCAGCCGGGTCTCGGGAGCTTCCAGCCGGGTCTCGGGAGCTTCCAGCCGGGTCTCGGGAGCTTCCAGCCGGGTCTCGGGAGCTTCCAGCCGGGTCTCGGGAGCTTCCAGCCGGGTCTCGGGAGCTTCCAGCCGGGTCTCGGGAGCTTCCAGCCGGGTCTCGGGAGCTGCAGCATCGATCCGTCTCTCATCTGTCACGTCCGACGCGGACAATCTGTTCCAGCCGCTGCCAGTGCACCTCAGGCGCTTCCTGTCACCACGTCACAGCTGCCACGCCGGATCTGAGGCGGGGCGTGAACATGCTGCTCCGCCGCCGTCGCGATCATCAACACCTGGTCCACTTTCACGCATTGTCTCAGCCATGAGTCACCGCCACGGCGGCTCTCATTCAGTTTTGTAAATACATTTGAAGTGACTGTTGGACGGAGGTGAGGGTGGAGGCGGGGTTGATTGACAGCTGCTGGGCCGCTCCTGTCGCCACTGTCAACACTGAACTGTATAAAAAGAACTGGACAAGCCTTCCCTGACGTCACCAGTGGTTGGAGCCAGAACTACACTGAACTAACACTTGGTTACATCAGAAGTGGACCAATGAACAAACCTGGGTTTGTCAAGTCGTTTCTATGGCAACATCTAATCAGCCCACTGATCCATCAGCAGCTTGAACGGTCTTCCAAGGAAGAGTCTGGACCAGGCCCCTAGTGGTCGTAGAGGACCCTCAGGTCTGGATCCAGACCCTAGTGGTCGTAGAGGACCCTCAGGTCTGGATCCAGACCGTAGTGGTCGTAGAGGACCCTCAGGTCTGGATTCGGACCCTAGTGGTCGTAGAGGACCCGCAGGTCTGGATCCAGACCCTAGTGGTCGTAGAGGACCCTCAGGTCTGGATCCGGACCCTAGTGGTCGTAGAGGACCCGCAGGTCTGTGTCCGGACCCTAGTGGTCGTAGAGGACCCGCAGGTCTGGATCCGGACCCTAGTGGTCGTAGAGGACCCTCAGAGCTGGATCCGGACCCTAGTGGTCATAGAGGACCCTCAGGTCTGGATTCGGACCGTAGTGGTCGTAGAGGACCCGCAGGTCTGGATTCGGACCCTAGTGGTCGTAGAGGACCCGCAGGTCTGGATCCAGACCCTATTGGTCGTAGAGGACCCTCAGGTCTGGAACCGGACCCTAGTGGTCGTAGAGGACCCGCAGGTCTGGATTCGGACCCTAGTAGTCGTAGAGGACCCACAGGTCTTCATCCAGACCCTAGTGGTCGTAGAAGACCCTCAGGTCTTCATCCAGACCCTAGTGGTCATAGAGGACCCTCAGGTCTGGATCCGGACCCTAGTGGTCGTAGAGGACCCTCAGGTCTGGATCCGGACCCTAGTGGTCGTAGAGGACCCTCAGGTCTGGATCCAGACCCTAGTGGTCGTAGAAGACCCGCAGGTCTGGATCCAGACCCTAGTGGTCGTAGAGGACCCGCAGGTCTGGATTCAGACCCTAGTGGTCGTAGAGGACCCGCAGGTCAGGATCCAGACCCTAGTGGTCGTAGAGGACCCTCAGGTCTGGATCCAGACCCTAGTGGTCGTAGAAGACCCTCAGGTCTGGATCCAGACCCTAGTGGTCGTAGAGGACCCTCAGGTCTTCATCCAGACCCTAGTGGTCGTAGAGGACCCTCAGGTCTTCATCCAGACCCTAGTGGTCGTAGAGGATGGCAGTACTTCCACATTGGGTTAGTTTTGTAAGACCAGAGGTCGGTTCTTCTGCAGTGGACCATGTCAGATCTCTGAGGCTGGTTTGGTGACGTTCATGTGATTTATGAGCTGCACTCAGATGAGAATCAGCTTCAGGATCTCAGTTGTGTAGATGCTGCCCAGCAAACATGTCACATGACCAACACCTGAATCATAGACTGAACCAGAGCAACACTTGTGTGTTCTGGGGAGAACTCGTCAGAACAACCACCTCTGTCTCTGCTCGTCTCCTCACGCTGCAGGAGGTAAAAGAGACTTATCGGAGTAGTTCCACCAAAATACTCCAGCTCAATATTTACTTAAAATGTGGAACAAAGACACCAAACTAACTGTTGAAGTCATGAATGTATTTGTTCTTCGCATGTTTGTAAAACATACACCGATTTTGAAATGTCCTGCTCAGCTGCTCTTCTCAAACAGACCTGCTCTGCCCTCTTCTGGCCACCGGTGGACACTGCAGCTGCTTCTGCTGAAAGCACATCTGTTTTTAGAGGAAACACTCGCAGTTTTGATGTTGTAGACTTTACTGGTAAACGTGCAGTGTTGTCCTGAGCAACAAATTCTCCAATTTCCAAAGTAAAGAATGAAAACAATTCCTATTCTCAGAGCCAGAGAGATGGTCATATTTCCCTCAACAGCAGCAGACCTTGTGTAATCCTTGTGTGCAGGATTAATGATAAGTGTCTTTCATGTGCTCCACCATCAGGGTCTCTGATTTACAGTAATCCTCCCGTCCTCCGATGGTCTGGCAGCTGATCTCACGGGGCAAATAAACACCCTCAGCAGGACACATCTGCAGCTGTGGATGCAGACATCTGTTCATTTGGAGGAGTCTCGATACAGGTAAAGGTGCCAGAAGATGCACACGTTTATTATAAGGTTTGCTTTCTGACGTCAGTTTTCCAGCACGTCCACTTCTGACTCTTTGTTCATGTGCAGAAACCTCAAAATTTGTTCGGCGACGAGACGCAGACAACAGCGTGTTAACGAGGAAACCAACGACTGTATAAGAAGAACTGGACAAATCCTCCTTGAAGTCATCCAGAAGTTCTCTGAAGTCTGAGTTGCTCTGCTGCAGAGGCCAGCATCTTGCCAGGCCAGACTCCTCTGAACCTCAGTTCATGCAAAAATGGGCAAAAGGGCGGCGCCTACAAGCGTTAGCGTCTATTTGTTTTGGTCGAACCTGTCCATCATCCTCATCTCTGATGTCACTTCCAAGACGACGTTCAGCACTCCTGAAGGATTTAGCTTCCAGAGAAACTTGTTCACATGAAACTGGTACAAACTAAACAAAGAGTAGAAATAAAGTAGAAAATCTGGAGATAAAGCTTCTGCTCCTGCAATCAGTTAAATCTGTCCAGACTTCTAATTCTCAGCTTCGTGTCCCAGTTTGACTTCAATCTGTTACAACACACACACACACACACACACACACACACACACACACACACACACACAGGCTCGATGCTGCCTGGTGAATAATTGACGATATCTCCATCCCTCTGTGCCCCTCCCATCTCCTCTGTGTCTCTTTCCATCACTCCGTCTTTGTTGGGATCACCGTGACGACCAGCTGCCCCCCCTCTCCCTCATGTCCAGTTTCCACCTGCTGCTTGCCGGATGGTGACGAGTGTCAGCAGGTAGACGCGGAGCAGCAGCTGCAGGTAAGACTTCAGACAGCAGAACAGTTTTATCCTTTAACGTTTTTGTGAGTCTGTTTCTGTTCCTACAAACAGTTTAGTTGTAAAACAGCGTTACTTTGACTCCAGTGGTGGTAAAGAGGTGAAACCTGTTGGAGATCTGGGAGAAAGATCACCTACCAGCACCTGACAGGCTGCAGTTTTCACCATCTTTTCTGCTCAAGAGCCGGTCTGATTTAAGTTTTTAAGACTGATGCAGTGTACAAATTCAAACTTTTACAGGGCAAAGAATGTTTGACAAACTCTTTAATGTGCCAGAAATACAGGACTGGTAACTGACCTTGATGCCTTCGCTTGTGAAAGGCTTTTCCCTCCGATTCGGAGCAGCTGCGGCTGAACGGACTCAGGCTCGGTGGTGGATTACGAGCTGATCTGCAGTCATTTATCTGCAAGTGCAGGCTTGAAATGAAAAGAGAAATCTAGACGCAGCACGCCAGAGCCCGACCACAAACTGTACGGAGTTTAGGAAGCAACACGGCCGGTGTGTGAAAAGAAAGAAATCAGTAAATATGCAGCTGAGAGCAGAGGAAGAAGACTGGAAGACTGAACGCACCTCCCGAGGTGCTTAAATGCATAACAAAAACATAACGCAAAGAATCTAGAAATCATCTGTTTTTGGTGATATTGAACCTCACACAAACAACATGTAACTTTCTCTGCTGGCTCTTTTTTTTTTTTTTTTTTTTAACAAAAATGAAGCTGAACAGGAACTAAAAATCCACTGGGTCAGTCAGCGGTGTCTCAGAGGGTTCCCAGTCAAAGGACTTTTTTTGGTTTTGGTACCCCCGTGGGTATTTCTGTGAACATCAATTAAGAGTGAATGTTCTTATTTTGTGGTTGTTTTTGTGTCATTCCACCAGCATGAGTATAACGACAAAAACGAGCAGCGTAAACCCCGTTTCCACCTTCAGCTGCTCCTCCGTCATGTTGAATCCAGCCTTTCATTCTCTTTAATTCTCTTTCAGACACTAGTGGACGGTCAGACACGTTAAACCCTCTCCACCTTCCTGTTAAACTCGTCTCTCGTTGTCTCGCAGAGCTGAAGAGTCATGAAGGAGTTGGTGTTGCTCCTCCTGGTGGCGGCCAAGGCGTCCTTCAGGTCCAACAGCTCCTGCGACACGCGCTGCGACTGTCGGGGAGACCTCAGATTCACCATCTGCTCCCGAACTCACCTCACCCGCGCTCCCAGCAGAGTCCCCCCCTCCACCGAGCTTCTGGACCTCTCAGACAACAAGATCTCCCTTCTGTCCAAACACGCCTTCAGCAGCAACCGCAGACTGAGGGTGCTGCTGCTGCAGAACAACAACATCAGCATGGTGGAGGACGGCAGCTTCTCTCAGCTGGAGTTCCTGCAGAAGCTGGACCTGAGCTGGAACCGGATCTCCACCTTGACAGAGGGGTTCTCCGTCGGCCTGGCCTTCCTGCGGGAGCTGCAGCTGGCCCACAACCGGCTGACCAGCCTGGACAGTCGGAGCTTCCGGCACCTGGACGGCTTGCAGAGGTTAAACCTGAACAACAACAGCATCCACACCATTCATGTGAGGTCCTTCACCTCCATGAGCTCACTTCGGCAGCTCCACCTGCAGGACAACCGGCTGACATCTCTGAGGAGCGGCACCTTCTCCATGCTGCGCTCCCTCGAGGTTATCAACCTGGCCGGGAACCACATCCATGAGATGGAGATCGGCGTCTTCAATCCGCTCATCAGCATGACATTACTCAACCTGGCAGACAACCGGCTGTCCAACATCAGCTTCAAGACGTTCCTAAGCATCCACACTCACAGCACCCACATCCTGCTGCAGGGGAACCCCTGGTCCTGCGACTGCGAGCTGCAGAGAGTTTTCCGGAAGCTGCGGAGCATCCAGAGGCTCTTCCTGGACGACTACCACAACCTGACCTGCAACGGAACGCACGTCCTCCACAACTACCTGCTGATGGACGTGGACAGCGAGCTGTGCATCGCAGAGACCGTCACCGTGCTCATCATCACCATCACCGTGGTGATCACCGTGCTGGCCGCCATGCTGATGGGCGAGAGGAAGAGGAAGAAGAGGAAGAAGGGTATGCACTGGACGCAGCAGGAGGACTTCTCAGACGAGTCTGACTTCTGACCTGGTTTCTGCCTCTGAAACGGACCTTCAGGATTTGCTGTCTCAGCGCGGCCGCTTGAATCCAGAATCCAGATTCCTGGCCAGAAGATTTGTCATGCTGCACTTCCTTTTGTCAGATTCTCGCTGGAAGGAGTTCCCCGCTGCTTCACGGCAAAGTTTTGTTCTTCAACACAAACTCTGTTTTCCACACACATTTAGGGAGCTTTAACCCAGGCATTTGATGGGTTTATCAACTTAAAAAAGGTTTTTATTGAATGGATGTCAGAACTTTAAAAATGTGCTGCGGTGGTCATCCCCCAGGTTTAGAAAATATTAACCTGTGTTAGTCTCTACACTTAAGCAGAAAACAGCTCAGTGCACCCTGGAGGTCTGCAGCGCCCCCTGCGGGCTAACCCCGGCCCCTGCAGCCGCGGCTGTGTGACGTCATGACGCCGTAACTTCAGTTCCAGGGTGTGGTTTGTCACTTCCTTGTTGTTTAACTTCAAAACTTGTACTCCAGGAGCACCTAGGTGTCTTTCTGTCTTTTTACGTTTTATAATTTAAGTCTCTCCTTTCAACTAATCTCTCACCCGCATTTCTGCTGAATATAAAGAAAAGTGTGAAAAATATGCGGAGCTTTGCAAAACCGCCGGTTATTAGAGCTGGTGATTGACGTATCTCCCTTCTTTGTAGATAGAATCTGTTTTAACTCAAACAGTTTCGACTGAGTGGGTTTCTCTGTTTTTAAATCACTTTTGTGTGTTTTTATTAGTAATATGGATTATTAATAAAACATAATAACAACAGAAGCTGTTTTCCCTCATTATTATTGTTTATTTATATATCAGCACAGGTTTTCATCATTATATATTCAAGGCTTCTTGTGATTTAATTGTTTTAATTTGAGTGCAGGAGTCCGTTCAAGCGCAGATCATTGTGCAGTCACTTTCTAAAATGAGTTACAAGGATGTTTTCATATGTTTTCATTGTGATTAATAAAAAGGTTTCCATTTAATTGAGGCAACGGAGACGTTTTGGCAGAGACTGTTTAAGGGTTAAAAATTACGACTGACAGAAACCGGATGTGGACAAAGTAAAAGCCTGAAATCGGTTTGGAAAAGAAGCTCGTGCACTTGAGGTGGAATCGTAAGTGGGCGTGAACTTGAAGCAGGTTAATTATGTTAATTACAAGGGTGGAGACAGACTAAATTTAGGGCTTTAGGAACTACTCATTTGATTTCTATAAGTTCTTTATCAGAGCAAATAACTACTTTATTACTGTATATAATGATTTTTTAAATATTATTTTAGTGTGTGTTTGAAACACAGACTATATAATTACTGGACAGATGCGCCTTCAAATTTAATTATGTGTCTTTGCACTAAACTGTAAATATGTTTAGTCCTGCTGGAAATGTGGACATTGAAACTAACTGCACCTTTGACTCGTTGAGTGGATGTGTTTTATTTTGAAGGACCTGTCCGGAAGCTGTGAGCGGTGACGGCGGGGCTTGACGGCTCCGTCTCCTCAGGACAGGTGGGAGCTCCGCTCCGAGCTGCTGTTGTTCTCGATACAAAGAGCCAAGTCCGAGAAACAGTCCGCGTCCGCTCGGAGACAGACATGGAGACGTTACTGGAGATGTAAACAACCGCCGCCACGTTTACACAACAATTCAGACGCTTCTGTGTGAAACATGTCCGGACGAAGAGAGAAATTCAACCGAAACTGCGCAGTCATAGTTTAATGGGAGATTTGACTTGAGCAGGTAAAATATTGTTTGACTTTCGTTTTTTGTTTTTTTTGTTCTTTTTTTTAAATATATATTCGGGCTTTCAAATATGATTTCAAAGGGTTTATTTGACGTTCAAATAAGAAGAAGTCAGTGATAAGAGTCGCTTCCTTCCCGTTTAACCGGCTCATAAAAGAGTAGTTAAAGATGCCGCTCATCGTCTTAAATGTGCCGTTTATTTTACTGAATTTGGTTGTGTTGGGTTTGAAATTTATCCTCCTTGTTCGAAATGTCAAATTCTTCCGCATAAAACCATCAGTGGCAGACAGTTTCCAAACGTCGGTGCGAGACCCGGACGCGGTCGCAGAGGTTCGTCTGGTTTCACTTTTTACGAGCCGTTTGTCGCTTTTTGCGGGTTTATGTTGAGAAAATGTTGAGAAACTACAGTCTGCAGCTTGTCTGTGAAGTTCACACCCTGTAAGACGACTTATAGTGATGCAATTATTTGTTCAGACTAACTCCATTTTGTACTTGCCAGTGTGTGTGTGTGTGTGTGTGTGTATGTATGTATGTATGTATGTATGTATGTATATATATATATATATATATATATAATCAAATTTTTGTTCTTGACAATGTCCAAGCAGCCAGTATAATTACTGAGCAGTCAAACCCAATTATGGCTTGCAGCTCCTTCATGCAGGTCCATCCAGGTCCATCCAGGTCCATCCAGGTCCACCAGAGCTGCCAATGAATGTTTCCTGTGAAATATTTGAGTTCCAACCAGCCGTGCGTTCAGCCGCCACTGGGTCGGCTGGTGGATGCTTGCAAAAATAAAATTTAAAAAACGACAAAAAAGAGAGACAACATCAGCGCAGGATACGGACCGAGGACCCCGTCCATATCAGCTGAGCATATAAAACTCTGAAGTTCATAATTAAGTTATCAAATAAACCTATACATGTATTTAGCTAACAACAGTTTGTAGGACCATTTGTGGAAAAATAAACGGCTCTGATGTGGAAGAGGTTAACTTTCCACGAGAGAAGATGGAAAAACCAAATCTCTGTAGGATCATAGATCCATAAACAAAAACTCAGAGTCTCGCCTCATCGACTGACCATTTAAACCTGGGGAGGGTTCAGCTGACGGTTGTGGACACCGTGAGGTCAGATCTAGAAGATCTCACATCCTCGAGATTTGGATCAAAACTAGATATAAATGTTCTTCTGTCACACTTTCAGGATATTTTTGCCGTGTTTAAGTGCTTAGATGTTGGAGATGGTCTGCTATTTTTGCTCGCTTTGCCCGTCTGTTTTATGACACGACGTCTCCTGAGACGGCGAGAGAAAGAAAAACCTTTTGAAAAAGACTTCAGATGATCCGGAGGATTCTCGTTTGTTTAAATCCTGCTGACTCGTTTTGGGTTGGAAGTGAAGCGCTGCTGCCTGGCGGAGCAGAAACGTTCCAGCTGGGGGTCAAACTACCGTCATTTGGTTATTCAGTGAGTGAGGCACGGCCACTCTGACGCTCATTTTCTTATCTTCCAGATATGGCAGCTGACGACAAGGTTGCCATCCTGACGGAGGATGAGGAGGAGCAGAAGAGGAGGTATGTGCTGGCCGAGCCGTTCAACACCCTGTCCCCGGACCAGCAGCCCGGCGTCCCGGCGCCGCCGCCCACCGCGGACCTTCCGCCCGAACAGCCGCCGACCTTGCAGCCTGACTCCATCAACTGCTGCAAGAGGATGTGCCTCCGCATCAACAGCCACCTCCTCATCTCCAAGGTTTTTTACTTCTTCTTCTACGCCGCCTACGGCTCGCTGCACCCCCTGCTGGCGGTGTACTACAAACAGCTGGGCATGTCGGCCAGCCGCAGTGGGCTGCTCGTCGGCATTCGTTACTTCATCGAATTCTGCAGCGCTCCTTTCTGGGGAATAGTGGCCGACCGCTTCAGGAAGGGGAAGGCTGTCCTGCTGTTCTCCGTCCTGTGCTGGCTGGTGTTCAACTCCGGCATCGGCTTTGTCAAACCGGCCGAGATGAAATGTGAAGTGGTGGGCGCGTCGACAACAACGGTGGCGCCCGTGACGACGGCTCGCCCTCTCGCCAACGTCACTCATCAGAGCAACTCCACCAACCACACCAGAAGTCGCCGGAGCTTTCCGGGGCTCCCCGAGCTTCCTAAAGTCCTGCACTTCTCCTTCAGCGGGGCCCACAGGTACAAGCGGAGCGCCAACTCGACGTCAGCCCTCTTTTTGTCGGCCAACACCTCAGGACTTACTCCAAACTCCACTGTACAGACCAGCACCACCTCCACCACAACCACCACCTCCCCTGCTCCGACCCACATGAAGGAGCACCAGATCATCTACAACCAGGACCAGGTGGAGAAAATCTTCCTGCTCATCCTGCTCGTCATCATTGTGGGCGAGTTCTTCAGCGCCCCCGCTGTCACCATCGTGGACACGGTCACCCTGCAGTACCTGGGCAAAGCCCGCGATCGTTACGGCCTGCAGAGGATGTGGGGCTCCCTGGGGTGGGGTCTGGCCATGCTGCTGGTGGGAATCTGGATCGACCACACCCACATCAAGCCCCAGATCGAAGGTGACGGCTGTGTCCCGCCTGACTACCGCCTCCACAACTACCAGATTGCCTTCATCGTGTTTGGCGTGCTGATGGGCGTGGCCTTTATCGTGGCCACGCAGTTTTACTTTGAAAAGGGTGGTGACTACCAGCAGGAGCCTTCGGAGGTGGTGGAGGGGCCGGCGGGCCCCCAGACGTCACCCGAATCCACCTCTTCAGACCAGACCCCCATCAGCCCCGAAGCCACCCAGGAGTTCCACTACGGCGACCTGCTCCGGCTGCTGTGCACCATGCGCTACAGCTCCGTCCTCTTCGTGGCCTGGTTCATGGGCTTCGGCTACGGCTTCGTCTTCAGCTTCCTGTACTGGCACTTGGAGGACCTGAAGGGGACGACCACGCTGTTCGGGGTCTGCTCCGTCCTCAGCCACATCTCCGAGCTCGCCGCTTATTTCACCAGCCACAAGTTCATCGAGCTGGCGGGACACGTCAGGTAAGATGCGGAGGACGACGGACGACCCAGCTGTGTGTCAAAGCTGTGCTGGCTGCGTCCAAAAATCACACTAACTAAAGTCGGTTTAAAGCTCAACACTTAATCTGACGAGGACGAGCCAGCATCTCCTGGTAACGGTGTTTATGACGGTTCGTTTTTACACTGTGGTTTTCCTGCTTTTATATTTAAACGCCACCACGAGTTTCAAGTTAACGGAACTTTATTTCCACATAAAAACAGCTTTGAACTGGTCTGTTACACAACAAAGACGTTTCTGTTTTCTGCTCGTTTACCACATGTCCTCAAGTCTCCGTTGGTGCATCCTGGGTAAAGTGGGTGGGGCTAGAACACATCCGCTGACTTTGGCCGCACTCGTCTGCATGCAGGCTTTTGATTGGATCGGTTCTTCGCTGCAGCTGATAATGTTTCACGAGAACACGAGTCCGACTGACGTAGTTTCACCAACCAGTTTACTCTTCCAGGTCGTACGTGCACAGAGACGATGGAAACGGGTAATCGGAGCAGTTTGTGGAAAAGACGGTGGTTAAAACCCGCGTCTGGTCCACACGGGTCTAGAAGGGGCCGTTCCGTACTTTCAGACTACATGAGTACAGGTTACAGCTGCACCAGATGGGGATTTTATTTGTAAATGGAGGATCAGACAGAAGAGAAACCGTCTAAGTCCAAAATATTACAAAACCAAAGTCTGAAGGGAAAAGTGGTGGAAGAAGAAACTGAGAGCCTGATCAGGCACCAAAGAGGTGAAGGACTGTCTGGAGGGGGAGGACACGCATTGATGGTGCAGATTAGCGGCAGTCCTCCCTGATTTCCTTGTTTTTCTGCAGTGTCATGATGACGGGACATTTAAAGCGTTCATTTATCGCATTAAATCAGGATGTTGGGGGCTCGGTTCAGGCAGTCGTCTGCCGTGCGGCAGCGTCGGTGTCCTGTTGTTTTCTGCGGTGCAGCAGTGACGAGGGAGCTCGCCTCGTCCAGACAATGGCGTCATTGATGCTCAGGGTTCCTGTCTCGCTGAATCCGGGGAGGGTGGACATTCGAGAACAGCGTGTTGGATTTCGGCGAGGCACCGAACCTGCAGCCGTCCTGCATGTGACCTGCCCAAATGCATCGGCGGTCGACCTGAAGTGGCTCCCGAGTCAACAGGGGGTGCAGGTCACGAGAGGAGACGACCGTTTCAAAAAGAAGGAACGCATTAAAGCGCACTGAGCCTGCTGGGAGATGGTCAAGAGCCTCAGATGAATCAATATCTGTTGTTCAGCAGCGGTTTGTGTGATCGCGGGGTTAAAATAAAAACCTTTGAATAAAAAAGAAATCTGACTGCAGAGCAAAGATTAAATAAAAGCAACTAGTTGTAAGAATCAACTTTAAATGGCTGAAGAAGTAATTTTCTGTATTTTATATTTTGTGTCGTCTTATCGGCTGGAGAAGCTGCAGACACATTTAAAGGTTTTCTTTCGTCCTGTTTAAACGCCATTATGGTTGTTTGTACATCTGTCTGTGTGTGTGTGTGTGTGTGTGTGTGTGTGTGTGTGTGTGTGTGCGCTCAGCAAACTGTAACTGACGAGCAAACACTGAAATAATCCGGTCCAGAGGGCGTGTCGCACCTCCTGTCCTGCCAAACAAGATCTCGCTGACATCTTGAGATGGGCAGCGCAGGTAGAGATTCAGGAGTCGTTTTACACCATAAGAGCGCAGAGAAACCTGGAAGCAGAGCGAAGCGAGTTTCATTGCAGCTTCATGACTGAGAATCGAACACACTAGTTTAGAGTCACTAGTTTTGCTTCAAGTTCCAGTTTTATTTGATAAACGTCTCCGTTTATGGGTGAAAGTAGAAAGCTGAGCAGAACCAAACGGGCCGGGGGGGGCAAAGTGTTTCTGTTTGTTCTTTGTTGCGGACAAATCAGGACACTGACCTTTGACACGGATCTCAAGTGTGAAACAATGACTCCATTAACCAGACGAGCGGCAGCTCGTTCAGCGTTAATGACGGTCGTTCTTGGAGGTCATGTTGCGGGGACTCGCTGAAGGACCCGGAGAAGTCTTTTAACCATGCAAAATACTTAATCAAAACAAGTACAGCACTTTTGTATCATTGTTTTTTGTATTTCTTGGCAATGCATGATACAAATCACCCAGAAACCAATTCCCCAGCTCTTCCCATTGACTGACATTAACGCCCTGTGGGGTAATGCTGAAATAATGGGTATGTTTTTGCTCGGATCTGTGGTATTGAAGTTGTTTTTAAATGGTCTCTCCCTCAGAGTGCTGTACATCGGCCTGGCCTGCAACACCGCCCGTTACCTGTACATCTCCTACCTGGAGAACGCCTGGATCGTCCTTCCCATGGAGATCCTCCAAGGTAATGATTCTTGGTCTGCAGGGAGGCTGGGACTCTAGGACCCAGGGGACAAGGCAGGGCAGAACGGGAACGCCTGTGTTTGTCCAGCAGGAAGCTTATCGGACCTATTTTTTCCTCCTGCAGCTGGGTTTGACATCAGCAGCAAAGCAAATTTGCAAATCACAGGTGTGAATCGGCTGCTGTTACTCTATGACAGGATCTCGTTACGTCTGTCCTCATTACTGCAGAACCATCTGAGCCCAGTAAGCTGCTGAAGAAGGAAGGGATGACAAATCTGTTTCAGTTTTTTGAATATTTTATATTTCTTTTCAGCAAGTGTGATGATGTCACCCACTCCAAATTTTGAGACTTAACTTGATCTGAAATGTTTGAGGATCACCGCAGGAAACCACTGACTCCTCGCAGATAGAACAAGTGAAACCTGTTAAGGAACATAATGTTCATCTGTTTTGAATAAAAACCAAGCGGAGATGCTGTTAAAGAAAAGTCAGAGGAGACGGAGCGACGGTGCATCACAAAGCAGAAGACGCCTGCATCAGTAGATGTAGTTCACCTCCCAGACAGTCACCTGAGCTGCTAACGGCGGTCTGCGGTGGTCTGGTGGTCACGTGACCTGGCGGTTCTTACTTGAAAACAGGAAGCAGAGCTCAGGGGTGAAAGTGTTTGTGGGAAACGAAGATCAGTTTTACACTTTTACCAATGAATTGTCCTCTTGAAGTTAGTAATTATCAACAGTTGCCATGCTCTGATTTTTACCAGCACTGTTGAGCATGCACATGCACACGCATGCGCATTCGCACTCACACACGCACGCACACACACACACACTCGCACACGCACGCACACTACGGTCCAGACGCAGTTGAACTGAAATGTTCTGGTTAAAATCTGTGTGTCTACCAGCAGAAAACCTTCAGATTTAGTGTGAAAACAAACAGCTGTGGGTCAGAAAATAACAGATGAACTCAGTGAGTTGGACAGTTTATTTAAGCTGCTCTAAAAGTTCCTAATTTAAAAATAGTAACCAGGAGCGACACAGACGTTGAACTATTGTAAGTAAACACCATTTATGTTGTTATGTTAGAAAGAAAACATCCTGATCTGCGAGCAGCTGGTCTTTGACTTGTTCACACATAGTGAGTTTTTTTCTGCAAGTTAGTGAGTGTTTGGAGTTCGTAAGCAAAAGCGATGGTCAGTCTGGTCTCTCACATTTGGGTTCAGATTTTAATGACTAAAATACACTTTTTCTTTTCTTTTAAATTTTTTTTTCATGCAACATTTGATGGTATTAAAAAATACGTAGAAGTTCACAGTTTAACCTGCATGTAACACTGAGTGTCCCTGTGTGTCCTCCAGGTGTGACCCACGCCTCAGTTTGGGCAGCGTGCATCTCCTTCTTGAGTGCCGCCGTCCCGCCGGCGCTGAGGACGTCGGCGCAGGGCATCCTGCAGGGCCTGCACCTCGGGCTGGGCCGCGGCTGTGGGGCCATGGTGGGAGGAGTCTTTGTCAGTTATTTTGGTATGACACAGCTGAAAATGTCTTCACCTGGAAAAGGAGTTGAAGCGTTCACGGTCAAGTGCATGTTTACTTGTTCACTTGTCTCATAAGTGGAAGTTTTTGTTTCTTTGCAGGTGCTGCAGCAACGTTCAGAGGAATCGGCATGGCCTCCCTCGTCATCCTCCTCATCTTCTCCTTCATCCAGTGTCTGAGTGGACAGAATGAAGACAAAGGTGAGGACAAAGTCAAACGCGTCTCCTCCGTCGAGAAAAGAACTAGTCTGTAATTAACAGAGTCCAAACACTTAACAGCTGTGTGAATTTCTTCTTTATCTTTCCAGAAAATGCAGCATAAAACTAAAACAGAATGCAGCTGTTTGTAAAAGTCATAAACACATTTGGAGTTCAACTTACAGACCATCTATTACAAAACACCTGGATCATACGGCGTCTCTTTTAGGTCAAACTTCTGTCGTCTTTTTTCCTGCCCGGCAATTCTTTCTACACTCGTGTAATGTCGCCCCGCTGTCTTTCAGAGGACAAAATACTGGCGGAGAACATCCCGGTCGCCTCCAGCCCCGTTCCCATCGCCACCATCGACCTGGTTCAGAGCCACAACGCCGTCGGCAGCCCAGTTCCGGGTCACTCGCTGGCGGCAGTGCCCGTCAAGAAGACCAAACACCAGGAGGATCAGGAGGACGTGACGAAGCCGGCGTGGGTGCTCTCTGGCGCTCCCTGGGTCACCATCGCCTTCGCGCTCGTCCAGATCAGAGAGTTGATGAGCATGAAGAAGAGCGGCGGTCCGCCTACAGAGAATCAGCCACTGCAGGTGAACACAGACACGGTGTTCAGCCCACCGTCAGAACAAGCGGGTCCGTCACCGGCTCGCAGTCCGCACATGCAGAGTGTTTTCACTATCGCACTCCCTCAAAATAAAACACAAACTAAAGATTAACTTCAACGACATTCAAGTGGCACAAGAGCACACTTAAACTGATGCTTTCTGAATATTCAGATTCACTGAAGTGAACGTGCACTTTCCCTCGTGTCGCAAACAGAAAATACCTGCAGCTTTCAGACGGTGAATCCGACCGTCAGCAACTCGGGGAGGGTTGGCGTTTCTAGCGTTTATTTATTTTTTATTCTCTTCCACTGCAGACGGGGTAAAAGTCAGACTGTAGTTTTAGAAACACAGCAGTGGTGCTGAAGCGGCAGAAAGGTCGTGCAGGCCGGAAGAAGCTGGAAGCTTGACCTCATCGCTCTCAGCTGAAGGGTGTCGCTAAATCAGCTTTTATTAGGTATGACAGTCAAATCTGTCGAGTTTTCCACTCCTGGCGTGTCTGCGAGTCTTTAAGCGGACCCTAAAACGTTTTCCTATTTACTTTATTTACAGTTTGTTCTTTTCAAAACCACTGGAGGTCAACTGTTACAGCAGAGACGTCGACCAGCAGGGCGCTTTCATTGCTTTCATTTTGGGGGAAAAGTTATTTTATCTGTTTTTAACCGAACTGACAACTTTTTTTTTATTTTTTATTTTACAACATTTACATATACATTTATAAACACCTGTACAAGCTGTAAATGACAGAAAACACACATCTGTATTAAAGAACGATGCTGGCGAACCAACAATCTCAGATCATTTAAAAGTGGATTCAGACAGATTATTTTATTCAGTTTGATTTTATACGTGACGTCACTGGAAGGGCACACATGCTGCTTGGCAGATGTTTATCATAGTAACGGCATGTTTCACCGCTTCCCTGTGATGTTTTTACGTCTGTGTGAAAATGTCACATTTCACTAATCAATCACGGCTGCCTACGCCGTCTGATGAACGGCGAGACGTGTGAAGGTTGTGTTTGGGTGACGGTGACGGTGACGGGTGGCGTCCAGGGTTTCCTCTGTGTGTGTGCGGTGGTGTTTGGGTTACCGGTGACTCATCTGTACCTGGGCGTGTGGTTCGTGGGCGTGTTCATGCATTTCTGTGCCTGTGCGCATTCATGAACCTCCCACGCCCGGCTGCTGATGTCATGCGAGGTGCACGCCTGCGTCAGCTGTTTTGGTTTACATTTTTGACTTAGATGTTAGATAGTTTCTGGCTCTGCTGCCGCACGTCACACCTGTCGGATCAGGTCGTCCGGTTGTGAAACGGCAGCAAAAACACGCCATTCCCATGTGACGGAGGAGCTGGGCAGGTGTGTGGGCAGATGTAGCAACCCTGCAAAACAACCCAAAAGAAATCGTAAAACACAAAGCGGCAAAGAAGAAAAAAAACTTTAAACAAAAAGAGCTCAGTAATAAACCAAAATATCTGACATTTTACAAAAAAAAAAACCCAGCACCGACATAAAAATATTTTACTAAACACGAACAAGAAAACGAGAGAAAACCGCGGCAACACCAACAGACACGGAGCTCACCGGAAACTCCGTTAGGCGCTCCACAAGTCCGAGTCTTTGCCCGCCTCCTTCCCCGTGAAAAGGTTTCATTTCAGCCGGTACCTTCGAGTGAGTTTACAGGAAAGTCATTTCAGTAGAAACGTGGATCAGAAGGTTGACAAGGTCCAGTCAGAAACGGAGCGGCGCTCCGGAGCGGCGTTCCCGCGTAGATTTCTGGGTGACGCGCTGGACAACAGGAGCGACGACGCTGTGCTGAGGTCTGAAGTGAGGCTGAGAGGAGATGAGTGATCAGAGCGGCAGGCGCAGCGGCACGTCAGGGACGTTCAGTCGCCAGGTAGATGGCACGCCGGCCTTGAAACTGAGTCCGTTTATGTTTCCAGATGTCGGCGTGTCAACAGCTGAGTCACTTGCTGTCAACCTCCATCACCGTGTCTTCTTTCTGTTGCTAGGTGACAAATGAGCCGGTGCCAGCAGAGTACGACTCTGTGGCATCGCCTCGAAGAGACCAAAGCGACGACCAGCGGGCGGCTTCCTCGGAAACGGAACCGAACAGCACCCGGCCTGCTCCCACGGGCTCTGACGGAGACCAAACGCACCCTTCATGAGGTGGAGGAGGGGCTGAAGAAAAGCCAGCAATCAGGGGAGAAAACACACACTGACCACGCCCACCCGGCTTCAAGCTTTGTGTTTGACCTCTGCAGGAGGATCCAGTGTTAAAGCCTGCTTATGTCTTGAAGTAGTTCCACCAGTTTAAACTCGCTGTGTTTATACTTTACTGTAAGAATCAATGTGTACGTGAAACAATGTTTTCAGAATATCTGCAAACGAGTTCTTGGAATTAAATTATTCAGATTTAGTTTTGGTGGACGCTTTCTGCAGCAGGAGCTCCAACCTGAGGCGGATGAAACGTTTGCCCCTCGAGGTGAGCAAATCCAACACACCTCTGATCTACATGCACCGTCTGAACTCCTGGTGGAGAAGAAACTGTAAACGGGACTCTGAATAAGTTCTTCCACTTAATCTGCCTGAAAAGTGTTGCTTTTCATGGTTGCATCCACAGCACTTAAGACATAAACAACAAACTAAGTGTCTTTCTGACTAAAACGATATTTTAGAGGCTTCTTAAATGGCACAGCTGAGTTTTAACGTGCAGGTTCCCAGCAACTAACCTGACGTGGATCCTTAAAGTTCCCGAACTTGATCCGTAAACGTCGCTCGATACTCGCTCGCGGCCTCGGCCTCGGCCGGAGATGAGTCTCCCCGGTTCACGTTTATCAGCAGGTTTATTTTTATTTAACATCCTAAACACCAGCTGGCATCGGCCCGTCGTGTCGCCCCGCTCGTGGTTGTGAGTGAGGAGACGCCTTGTCAGTAAAGACGTTTCTCTGTGGATGAATCACATTTAACAGGCTGCATTAACTTATCGTTTATGTCTGAACGGAGAAAAAACGGTGAAAACCTGCTGTAAATCCCCAGCTGGTACAAGCAGGCGAAGACGTCATCCAGGTCGTTGGGACGCCGTGGAAACTGGACTGAAGACGTCCAGAAGACGTCGTCAGTTCGAGAGGATTCGGTGGAGTCGATAAACCAGCGGACGGTTCCGGCTGCGTGTTGATGGTGAAACCCGAGTCTCCCCGTCTTCAGTTCACTCCCCCGTTCGTCTTTTCTGTCCAAAATATGTAGGTTATTGTCCTCAAAAGGGTGTCCATGATCTGTTTTGAGGATAATAAAACCAGAAAGTCTGTTTGTTTCAAGCCTTTTCCAGCTGCCGGCGGTTTAACGTTAAAGTTGGATTGGTTCTGCAGTGAGACTGGCAGTGACTGTTAACACCGGACGAGTAATTCTGGGGTCAAGAATAAAAATACGGCACAAAATCGGTCAGACATCACACGAAACACTTATTTAAAGGTAGGGTAAGTAATTTCTGGGTCACTCCTCCAGTTCTGGGAAAAACACGCACCATCATGAACTCCAACCAAACCCCACCTCCCCTGCCTGATGATCCCTCCCCCGGTCTGTGATTGGCTGGTACAGTGGTCATGGTTTGGGGGTGAGGGGGAGCGTGGGGTCTCATCTGTCACCAGGGTTTTCTCTCTATAGTTCGCTCTCGAGATCTGCAGCTGGTGGACGGAAAAATGTTCTGGACTGGAAAGAGCAGAGAATTACTTAACCTGCCTTTAATAAAAACAAAGAAAAGACAAATGTCCACGATGTCTGCTATCTGAAGTTCAAACCGCAGTCATGTCGCCCGGCTCAGACTGGACATGGTGAGAAGAATCTCCCTAGAAGTCCCTATTTTGTGTAAGTTGGGAGGTTGATGGTGTTTTTGCAGCAAAATGATCTTTTATTTTCATGAATTTATGTCATTGTTGAACTTTGCTGCAGGAAAACAGCATTTTCTCAGATGATCACGTGATCAAACTAAAGATGTCACATTTCCTTGGCCTTTGTTTCAGATTTCACCTCTTATAAACACAGCGTTTTAAGACTAGGATGATCTGGTGGCTGAGGCTGCATATCTGAATGTGAGCACGTTGAAGGAGCCGAGACAAAGAAGTGCCTCTAAGCTTCTTACTGCTCTAAGTTGTGAAGAGCAAAGACCCCTTTACTGTTCCTCACTCCTACGGAGACGTGCCGTCTCGAACGCAGCCTCACTCCAGTAGTTTCGTATGGAAACTGCCAGCAGCGCGTGCACACGCGCACACACGTGCACACACGTGCACACAGCTTCTTGTCTTTGATTTTTATGCCAAATGATTCCCAGTGTTGAGTGTTTTTATGTCGCCTGTGGAGGAAAGCCTTATGATGAAGACACACTGTTTACTGTCTTGCTGTGCAGACGATTAAAAGACATTTGAGAAAAATGTTTTGTCTTTCAAGTGTTGTTCAAAGTTCTTTGTTTAGTCGTGCCGTTTCTGGATAATCTCACCACAGACTCCATCAGTCTCAACCGGATCCTCTTGAACCTCCAGGAAGCTCCAGAACCTCCTCAGACCCAGAAGTAAAATACGTTACTTAAAGTATTGTGGTGCAAAGAAATATTTAGCATCAAATGTTTTACTCTGAGGAGGTTGAAGGTAGTTTGCTTGTTTAACTTGTTTTTTGTCCCTTGTAGTGAACTTCGGGTCTCAATAATGTTTTACAGTTACAAACTTTTACATCAATATGCAGCGAAGACGTCAAATCACATCAGTTCATGAACAAGCGGAAACCGTTTTTGGCTCCTAAAAACACAAACATATTGCACTTGATGCCCTCGACTGTTCTGGTTCTGCACTGCTCCCTCCTCCTCTTCTGCATTCGCTGCCTCCAGGATCTTTGGCAAGTGAAATGCCCCAATTACCCCTCCAAGATTTAAAAAACGGGGGGTTGGTCAGTCATGATGTCCACTACAAAAGACGTTGAATAATATATAATATATATACATACACACGCACACACACAAGAAAATGGTGTGTGTGTGTGTGTGTGTGTGTGTGTGTGTGTGTGTGTTCTGGAGCTGCAGTGTGTCTCTGCAGCCACTTGATGGCAGTAGCTCTCTGATCCCACCTTGAGTGGACTAGTCAGTGAGTGTGTGTGTGTGTGTGTGTGTGTGTGTGTGTGTGTGGGGAGGGTTATTGAGGTCGTGGTGTGCCTGCTACTGATGGGTGTGTGTGGGAGGACAGTAATAGGCTTCCTCAAAAACTAGACTATGTGCTGTCATAAAGAAAAAGGAGTTAAAAAATAAAAAATCTTGGCGTCTTGGCACACTCATCCTGTCTGATATCCGTGGAGAAATTTCATCATCCCTGTACTACTGATGCTGCTGCTGTTTCGTCTTGAGTGCTCCTTAATAATGAACATAATGATAGTGTTGCTCGTCTTCGACGGCGTCATGACCACGAGCTGCTGCTGAACAATGATGCAGGAGGTCCAGGCCAGACGGGCTTTTATTCTCTGACATGTCTTTGAAAATTGTAGGGAATTACAGCAGCGTTGACCTCCAATTACTGCAGCTGAGAGTCGTGCCTCTAACTTGCTTTGGCCACTTACTTGTGAGCACTTTGGCAGGACTTCTTAACTCCATTTGAATGAAAAAGCCACTAATGTCGCTTCTTTTCCATTTCCGTTTACTGAGACGACACAAAAATGTGTTATTCTGCAGAAATGAAGCGGAATACGCATCCTGTTGTCTCCCCTAACGGCGCAGTGTCATGGTCAAAGCTCGGTCGAGGACAGTTTTCTATTTCTACCCAATTACCAAGTCATTTACGAAGAAGGTCTGTTGCTCCTCACCGACCGCTGCCCAGATACAACCTGAGGCTATTTTTAGTGGCGTTGCCTCCCCGTGCTGTGGTCGAGGGGGGAGCCAGACACCCCGAGGAGCGAATGCTCAGAGTCCTGGTGTCCTCCCAGACTCTTCAGGGATCAGGGACGAATAAAACCTGCTCAGCAACATCACTGAGTCCGTTCACACCCCAGCATAGCTGCTGAAGACGATGAGTTGAAGAGGAGCAGCGTCAGATCCGAGCAGACCTGCACTCGCGAGCCGCTCCGGTTCTTGGCACCAGTGCAGTCTGGGTAAAGATTCATCTGAGACTCCTCAGAGGGGTTCAAAGACTCACGATTGTTGTTTGAAAATGAGCAGCAGGGTTTGCTCCATGTTACGCTGGGACCAGTTTCAGAGATTACATTCAGATCTTCCTGAATCTGGAACGCTGCGGAGCAATGCTGCTTCCAGGACTCAAACTGCTCATCAGATGATGAAGTTATGTGAAGGACTTGCATCTGGGGAGTTGTCAAATCATCCTTTGCTCTGTGTTGTGGATATATTTTTAGTTTGTAGTTGATAAATGGTTCTGTGAAGGACTGGAGATCTGTCCAGGAATAGGTGGTTGTGATGGATGGATGGATGGATGGAAAACCTGTGATATACACACATGAAACCCAAAACAAGAATATTGAGTTGAGACGTGTAAACTCCTCATGAAGTCACTGAAATACTCAGAACCATGCTGCTCAGCCCCGATGACGTGAAAACAGAACTTAAATGTGTAATGAGAGCTGACATCATCCATGATGCTGATCTGAAGCCGCAGACCTCCACGGGGTCGTGTTTTCACTCTGTTTTTACGGGAGACAGTCAAACTGGGGGCTTCGGTGCTTGTCTGTATCAGAAACCTGCACATGCATAACCCTGCGAGGCAAATTAACCACATGACTAAACGGAGGAGAGTCGGTGAACAGACAGCAGAGAGGGTCACAGGTTAAAGATGAGCCTGCTGCTCCAGAAACCCCAGACAACCCCGGTCAGACCCCCACACAGCGCTGCCGTGGAGGCCACCTGAGTCAGACTGAAGACCACCGTGTGTCATGTTGTTGGCAGGAAGCTGCAGACGGAAAACCACATGACTGCACGCCTCATGTTCTCTTTCTGGATGGAGAGATTTTTCTATTTTAGAGCACATGCTCTTTTTGTTCGGCATTCAGTTCCCTCGTGGCGCTGTTTCTGCACGCTTTTTTATTGATAGTTTTAACACATTTCACCGTTCAGGATTTCATTTTCGGTTGATATTTCATTAATTAAATGCAGCATCTTGTTCGGTGTGTATTGCAGCCGCCTGTAGTGTAAAACACTGAGGGAAATCCCTCCTTTATGCATAAGAAATGCATATGTACATTCACTGTATATGAAGAACTGGACTAAAGTACAGTGATGTCATCCATAGGCGGCTGGAACACGCCCACCTTATGTCAATCTGCTGGACTGTCTAACTTATGATGCTAATTAATCAGGCTTTATTTTGATTCAGTGTCTTCAGTTCAAGTGTCGCTACAGCAACGACGTCTGCTTCCAGAGTTGAAATGAGGAGTAGCAGAAGTCCACCTGCCATCACGCTGCCAGCAGCTGAAGCTTCTGCAGTCTTGTCGATCATCACATCTCACAGTGCACGACCGAGATCTGTTAATGAGTCAGACGTCAAGAACGATGCACGCAGACTGCACGATGGGGTCCTCCTGTAGGACGTGAGGCAGCAGGTTGGAAACAGGTGATCTCCTGGTTTGTTGTGGAGAACCTTAACGGGAAAAGCTGAGAGAAGAAGTCCACTGGAAGTCCGTTGCAGTAGCTGCTCTTGATTTTTGACGGAGCTTCATCCTGTTTTTTTTAAACGTCATGTGGTTAAAGTGTAAAAGCAGACAGGATGGTGTGAATGAAGGAGGGATTGTGATCCTGGACCATACCCTGAACTGGTGGCGTTGACTTGACCCTCCTCCCGCTACTTTTTCAAAGTAATTTCTACTGGAACGACATAGGTTTCTTTGGAGGTGAATAAATCTGAGTGGGCTCAGTGTTGTCTGTCTTCTCTTTTCAGGAAGCGATTGTGCGCACCTCCATCCTCACCGCTGTCCGCTGTGTATTTTGCAGTAACGTTGCTGTGCAGAGCCGGCTGCGGCGTGGAGCGCGTGGAGCGCGTGAAGACGTATCGGAGCAGACAGCTGTCGTGGTTGCTCTGGCATCTCCCCAGCGGGTATGTTCACAACCTCGTCTGTTTTTACACGGGACAGGGAGGACATCCAAGTGTTACCTTCCCGTGTCAAACATCCTCAGACATAATGTGGTTTCATCATTAACGGATAAATTCACGTTAAAACGCTTCCTCGTGTTTCTGTCATCTGCTGGACTGAAATGAAGGAATTCACAATTCAGTCCACATGTTTTGGCTGCTTGAAATGTTTAATTATTAAAAAAAAAAGCTCTGTTATGGTGTGGTTGATGTTCAGCCTTCTTCTCAAAGCCCGCACATCTAATAATCTCCCTAATTGTCTCAAATTACCATCCAGTTTTAGGAGCCTTTAATCCCGGGGTTCCTCAGGAGCCGCGCCGAGTCCCTCTGTGGTTTTAATCTTACAGGTTTCCCTGGAAGCTTTTTATGTTTCACAGTGTGCATGCACTGTAATGTGTTTTAAAACATCTTAAGCACATTACAAGCACACCATTCTGTTTGTGTAATCACATTTGGGAATGACATGCACCATTATCAAGGGAACAAATTAACATTTTCATCCAGCGGTCACAATAGTTGCTGCCTTCCAAATTTTACCAGAGCCTTTCAGGCAGGATGGGACGACTCTGACTCTGGGAGCTTTTTTTCTGTCTTTCACAGATTAGTCTGTAGGCTGCGCTCCTTTTTCCATTTTATATTAATAACTAGCAGCTGATCAGGAGCTCAGAAATGCTGAAATGTAGTGGCTGAGCGATCGTTCCTGCACGCCGACTCTAAACCCTGATGATGAGCGTTAGAGTGCGCACAGAGTGCTCGTAATGGACATGAATTATTAATCATTAAAAATCAATGATAGCAGGCGAGCTGCGAGCTGAAGTGACGGATTATGAAGATAATTACCGTGAGATGAGAACGAGCTGCAGAGTGAAGTGTGACTAACTGGACTAATTACAACAAAAATGCTCTTTTACAGGTGCTTCAACATCTGCTGCTTCCAGCAGATGCTGCTATCAGATGGACAAGACGGAGCACATGCACAAAAATGTCAGGTAGGAACCTTGTGCAAAAGTTTGTACCCCCCCTTTGTTTTTTATTTTTTGTGGTGAAGGAATTCTGGTCCATTCCTGTTCTCAGCGTTGCTTCAGTTCCTCGAGGGTTGTGGACATTCACTTCTCCGTAGCTCTCTGAAGGTCCCAGCACAGCATTTCTCTGACAAATGTAATTGTCTCTAATGTTTTCCACTTCTATCGGAAGTGGATTCATAACATTTCCAGATTCAGGTGCACCAAGAATTGCTTCTACAAGATGGTTGCTGATGTCTTTCTCTCTTGGCATTGTGTCGACACTCCCCTGAATGCTCCAGCTCAGTAAACTACGAAACATCTGCTGATGATCAGTTCATCGAGGGTTCATTCTGTGTCCTTCTGTGACTGACTACGATCTCATGGTTTTGCTGCCTTTTTGCAAATAAAAACATGGGAATAAAAGAGGTGATGAAATGTGACATCAAAGACTTTTTAGAAGCATTTTGCTTGGTTTTCGGTGGTTTTATTTCAGAATAAGAGCTGTAAAACAAGACCCAGTCCACCATAAAAACAAAACCTATCTTGAGTGATGGGAAATGGATCACGTGATGTAACGCTGACTTATGTGTTATAACCAGTTTGTCACCACAGCCTGATGAGAAATTTGACAAAGTTTCCAAAATGTGTAACGAGCTTGAACATCAGCGGGAGTCTGAGACGCCACTGCAGCAGTTAATGATGCGGTCGTTAGTCTAGAACCCACAAAATAAAAGCCTGCAGACGTTTGTGGCGCCCAGACAAACAAACGTGTTTGCATCCATTTCTTTAAGAAAATGCTCACTCTTTACAAGTGATTAAATCATAAACAAATAAATAAATAAATAAGAGTTTCTCATGTCCGTGGCTGTCACGCCAAATACTCACAGTACAAAAACACTCCCACTCATGAAGAAATAATGTAATAGTGTTGAAATTTGACCCATCGACCCACTTTTGAGCTGTTGAATTAGATCTGAGTCTGTGAAAATAAAACCTTTAACCTTTCCCACAACCTGGATGTTGGCGCCCTCAAGCTACTGAATTTTATTCTTATAATTATTACACGACTTTACCTTATTGACAGAAACTAAACTAACAGAGACAGAGTCCTGATGTGTCCAAAAACAGACACAGTCAACAGTTATTATCCCCATTTAATCCAATATAAAGTCAAAATGTTGAAAGAATAAAACATAATAAAAAAATCAGGTCATTATAGCGTTTATTAGTATTAACAACAAGAAGATAAAACGTTTTGTATCAGGACTGGTCATCATCACCAAGGAGGCGGTGGAAAACCTTCACGCCCACTGTGAAGCACGGCAGTGGAGGGATGATGGTTTGGGGTTGTTTTGCAGCCTCAGGACCTGGACTCCTTACAGTCACTCAGTTGACCTTCATGAGACATCTAAGAGCTAAAGCTTGGATGAAATGAGGCAAAATTCCTCCACAACTATGCAGCAGCCTGAACAGGAAACGACCACTTCAGGCTGCTGCTGCTGGAGGTCTGGCAGCTGGTGAATAATGGCAGTGTTTAGTATTGTACACATGGGTTTGTTTCTTCTTTTCTTTTGGCGCTGCAGTGCCTCTGACTGAAACATGTTACTTCTTCTACACGTTAAGTTTGGATGTTCAGAGAGTTCATCGTGTGAACTTTGGCATCAACCTCACACACTGCCAAAGTAAAGACAAAAGAAGTGTTTTTGTGTCTTCCTGAGCAGCTCTGATATTGTGAAGAGCGAAGGATGCGAGCTCTGCAGCCGCGACCTTTCCCCCTCTCCTGGCAAACGGCTCCACACCAAACCCACAGCAGCCGCTGCCACCTCTACGCCGCCGCGCGGACTTCAAAGCACAGACACTGGCATGACACCAAAGTCACGCCATGCCTTCAGCTCCTCCGTCTCTCTCTCCGCTTCACATTTTCCACAGTTGTCTCACTCAACGGCACGAATTAGTGGAAACTGCTCACATTCATTCACAAACACAAATATTCCATCTGCTGTGACCTCTGACATCCAGAGATCCTACTGCCTGTTTTTAGATCGAACACATAAACCACCTCCGTTTACCGTGTTTGTTGTGGTGCAGAAGAGCAGCAGCAGGAAGTGACGTAGTTTTATTGTGTAGTTGTAAATCGTGGACGGTTGCTGCTCCAGCAGGACAACAGAGGGACTTTTTGTCCTGACTGGGATCAATCGCTCCATAGATGACGCCCACCCAGCCAGGCCTGTCCGTGGGCGGCTGGCGGCCCAGCAGGCCGGCCCCGCCCGGGCCCTCCTCCGGCCCCCGCAGCCTGCAGGGCCAGCACAGCAGGGAGGCGGCCCCTCGCATCTGAAAGTCAACTGTGAAGTCAGCGAGGGGAGAGTTCGGAGCAGCTTTTTCTTTTCCTTTTCAGGGATCTACTTCCTGCCGGAGGAGGGAACGTCCACAGCCAACAGGAGATCAGTACGAGGAATCGATGCCGTCTGATTGGATAAGTGCCTGTTCAAAAGTTAAAAAAATAAATATTCAGGAGAATCTAAGTTACATCAACATGGAAACTTTATCGCATCAGCCCTTGTTGGGTCAGTGGTGCCATCTGACGCTGCTCGAGTTACAAGGATTCAAAGAATGACACATGATGTAAATGTGACATTTTTAAGTATATTTTCTTTGATTTTTACATCATGAGTCACACAAATGTCACATTTTAATGACATTTGTGTGAGTCATGATGTAAATTGAGAGCAAATACAGTCATCAAGTCTTGATAAATGCAGAGAATTAATTCCTCTTTCTGGCTGTGCAAGACCGAACGCACGATCGTGAAACGTTGGGGGTGTTTACGTACACGTTTAATTTAACACTCTTTAACATATCCATCTATCAATATACACAAGCTTAATCCTATTCAGGGTCACAAGGGTCTGCTGGGGTCTGGACGTTCACCTGGACAAGTAAACAGTCCATCACAGCTGTTTGAAACATGTTTGTAAAATAAATTTTAAAACATTTATATGCCATTAAAAAGAACAAACCCAGTGGTTGAGCCCCTCCCCCTCCCCCTCCCTCTCTGCTGTGCTTCAGCTTCGCCTCTAGTTATTATCCATGGCAGCAGAGGGGGCTGCTGCGGATATAGACTGTCACTTCTGATTGGTTGTCGGACTGTTGTGCAGTGGTGGGGTGGGGGGTCCCGAGCAGACCCGGGGGGCCCAAATGTAGCGTGAGTGCCTGCTGGGAACGTCTGTCAGAGGGCGCTTCAGCTCTCATCTCCGATGGCGCTCCAGTGGTGGAGGTGACCGTGATCTGCGCCTCCATTGTCAAGGCAGCTGACTGGAGCTGCGGCTGCACGGTGGTCGGTGCCTGTTGTGGCGGCCATCTCCGAGCCCGCTGGGGGGACGCCAACAGTGAGGGATGCCGAGGAGTCCTATCAGGCCTTTTGTAAAGGCCACCTCATCCAGCTCATCAGAGGCGTCAGCGGGGTCTCAAGGCGTTCCCAGGCCAGCGTGACCTTTGTTCCTTCATACCCGTCAGCTTTTTACCAGCAGTTTTACCGTCAGCACAAATGTTCTGAAAACATACCTTTGTGTCATATTCGGAAAACAATAATTTGATCTGGTATCGTGCCAGGCTTATGTGAGTAAATACTGCAGCAGAGTACAAAAAGTTAAAGATTAGGAATATTGCATATTTAACTGGCCTTTCCTGGCTGCCCACAGTGTACAAATATTAACAAATGAGTCATCTGTGTGAAGAAACTTAGAGGGAAGGAAAATTAAACTCTGGCTCACAGAGAAACCGATAAAAACACAGTTTTTGGATGAAATTCACTGATATTTTTGTTAAGATTGTGTAGTTTTCATAGTCACTACTCATTTTAAATGATCTTATCTATCCGTCCATCCGGGCAACTATCCATCATCCACCCAAACGTCCGTCCATCTGACTGTCTGTCTGTCCGTCCATCCGGTTATCCAACATCAGGATTGTACAGATGTTGAGCAGGTTGACGCCTGTTTGCATCGCCTTGTTTTTTTTGTCATTTTACTATTTTAATAAAAATAACAAAATCAATCAGATAACACGACAACCTGATTTTCCAGTTCAACTCTCGTTTAAGTTTCTTTTCAAGTCCCATGCTTTTTCTTTTTTTTTTAATCGCCTCCCTCTTTTTATCATTTCGTCGCGTCCTCACATCAAGCAGATGTGACACTTTATGACTTTATGACACTAACCAGGCTTCACCTTCAGGTTTTCCAGAGCCATTTCCCGGTGGACAGTATTGTAAATGTACAGGATGCAGGAGGAAACATTCAGTAACATCCAGCTGAAGCTGTCGTGCAGAAGAAGGTTCAGTTCCTGTTATCATCAGCAGGAACAGGAATTCAGTTAGTAAATGTTGGTGTTTGGTCACAGTCGACATCCGGAGCTAAAACTTGACAAACAACAAACATTTCTGTTACATTTATCTGCCGTATCTCCCAACCACATCACTTTAATGCTCTCCCACAGTCAGGGCTTCCACATTTGCATTTTCTCTCGAAGCTGGAGCTTTATCTGTTTTACGTGCAGCGAGTTCCAGTAAGGAGCTTCGGTTCACTTCCTGGACCGCTGACACAGTCCTGACTGGGAAACTGGAAACTCAACTTCTCTGCAGTATTCAAATAATAATCTTCTCTGATGGTGAATCACAAAGTTCACGCTGCTTTAAAGTCAATGAAACCTCAAATCAGGGAGCATTCAAAACTACTGTCAACTGCACATAAATGATTGAAATCTGCATCGTGGCTTAACAACAAATGATGTTTTATTTTTGATTCCAGGTAAATTAATGGATGTTGTGGTAACACATTAAGAGACAGTTTTGTTTTCCCAAGATTTTAAAAGACACTCGGATGAAAATCTTCTACAAAAAGGTGCAACAGTCAGATGTGTAAAGAAGACGACAGGAAATCTTATTTCTTCTGGTCAGAGATTTTGCTCCACCTCCAACCAGTGACATCATAAAGTCTTCATCTTATGACTGTTTAAAACATGGATGTAGCTGGATATTTCTATGAATGTTCTGACTGGTTTGTTTTCTCAGTACTCGATGGCTGTTTGGGGGTTTCTGACATTGGAATCGGCTGTCATACGCAGAAGATGTGAAATCATGACCCCTCCACTACTGTGCTTGAAGTGGCTCTGAGGCGTTTCTGCTGAACTGCTGTGTTTGGGTTTCTCCAAACACTCAAACCATAAGGCGCCACGGTCGAAGAACGTTGGTGTCGTCTGTCCATAGGACATTGATCCAGAAGTCTTTCCAGATTGAGCAGTAAACTGCTACGCTGAGAAGGTTGCTGATGTCTTTCCCTCTTGGCATTATGTTAATCCGCACCTGAATGCTCCAGACCAGTAAATTTGCTTTTCTTGAGCTCCGCACACCTGCTGGTGATCAGTTCATCAATGATCATGATTAACAGCACCTGGCTGCATCATCGCCGCCGTGGAGGCAGTAAAGAGGCCGTTTCCATGTTGTTCATCTACAGTTTTATTTGCCTTTTAGATGTTTTATCTGAAACAGCAGTAATTAAAGAAGGGGTACAAACTTTTGCACAACTACAGATCCATAACCTGACAAAACGCCACCTTCCGTCTTCGCCACAGTCACCTGTAACACCTGTGAACCAACAGACACAATCAGGCTTTTTGTGGAATATATCAAATATCCGTAATTTGTACGACGCTGCTGACCAGTTCAAATGCGTTAGTCTGATTGTGCGATCACTTTTCTGATCGTGGGTCTGTTCGTGAGCAGCAGGCAGCGGTCTCCGAGGACGGAATCTGATATTTGATCAGAGGAGGGTAAATCTTCATTTCCTCTGAGCGTTCGGCCCTGTTGTGTCGGCGTGGTCTTATCAGCGTGTGCTCGAGCTGTCAGCTCGTCTCTGCTAAATGCCACTGAGACAAATCCCTGTGCATTTATTGTGCTCGGCGATTAAAGCGATGCCGGTTGTGATGTGCTGCAGGGACGTGGGCAGGGTGATGTGGGTACTTGTGCGCAAGGAGCCCTAAGTTGCAGAGGTTTTTTTTCTAATTGAGTCAGGGACTTATACTGGCAAGGTAGGCGTGTGAGTGGGGGGGGCGACTAATCCCAAGCTGCTGTTGTTTTTCGTGCCTGCTGGCTCGAGATCAAAAACTTAACAGCAATAATCATGCAAAATGTGTGGCTTCACTTCAAAGCCTGCCTCAACTTTGCTCACACCCTTGTAGCTCGCATTGTTTCATCATTTCTAGCAGTTCTTCTTCTCCTCTCCCTCCTCGCCAGTGAGGGATTTTTTCCCCCTTCAGTCTGCATCTTTTGTCACATCTCAGCCTGTTTGAAGGCGATCTGATGGGAAGTCATAACCTTTCTGTCGCAGCGCAGAATTAATACACTTATCAGATTAATCACAGGTTCAGATACGGTGGGAGCCGAGGTGTTAAGACACACACACGCCGAGCGCCGCTGGCTTCTCTCTGACTGCAGTGTGTGGTCGTTGCAGAGGGCGCAGCAGCCTCCACCTCAGATAGCAGCCGAGTCAGACGTCAGCAGCTTCAGGGGACGAGGCGTCGTGGGTGCCGAGGTCGCGGCGTGGCCGAAATGGGCAAATCCCCTCCGCGTCAGCCCACTGGTGTCAGCAGGCGGCTACGGGGCTTCCTGCTGATGCTTGACAGGTGTGACAGGGTAAAAACTCCAGCATGGAGGCTCGTCGCACAGTAAATGATGTAAACCTGCGCTGCATGTGACCTTTTTATGAGTAAAACAGATAAAAAAAACCAAATGCATCAATCAAAGGCATCAGAACAGCTGTTGTAACGAGGAGGATTTTAGGATTCTGCACAACAGTGAGAAGAAAATCACAAATATATGAAGAATATATTAAAGAAGTCCACCTGTGGAAGAAAGTTCAGACGTGACATAAAATACTTCTTCCTCCAGTACAGGTATGACACAAAGCGTTATAATAATTGGTGTGTTATTAGCACAGAAGTTTATAAAAAGTAACTTCAACTTCAACGTGAAGCATCAGCATGTAGACCAGACAGAAGCCAGAAAGAGCGTGAACCGACCACAGCATCAGTCACACAAACGCCGCGTCCGCGGGCGGCGCTGGCAAACGTTTCTGTAGAAACGGCAACCGAGCGTCCAGCGCCGCTTCAAACAGCTCGACTTCAGCGGCGGGGAAGTCTGTGTAACCACAAAAGCCCTGTGACACGCAGACACGCCTCAGACGAGGATGAGTCAAAACCTCTGACAACACGCACAAACACTTTAATCAGCCCGACTGATCAAACTTCAACTCTGAAGCTGCATGTTTGAAGTGGCACAAAATATATCTAACCTTTTTGTATGTTTTATTTTGTTAATCTTTAACTAATGTCAATTAATTTGTAATTTATTATTATTATTATTATGAAATTATTGATAAACTTACCAACATATATACACTGAAAAACAACTAAAATACCCACAACAGTCGCTGAAATAACTAAATAATCATTTTCTGACCATCGACTAATGAAAATCAGACTTTTGAATTGTTCTACAAAAGGGTTTTTGACAAAATACAAAAAAAAAAGTAATGAAACTGACCAGGACAAACTAGTTGGTACCACTAAAAGACGTAAAATAATTTGACTGCAGTGAGACGTTAAATCCAGGTGTGTTTACAGGGACGTTCAGACCGTCAGCTGAAGCCTCCCGGTCAGCAGTCGTCAGTCAAAAGACCACGCCCCTAATTATGCATAACTTTACCTGATGAGGAACACAAACCTTCACCTTCAGTCGTCATGGATGTGACATGTAACCATGGAGACTAAAACTGTAAATATGTTTATTTCTGCTGGAAAGTTGAACATTTTAACCTCGAGACAAACTTACTGCTAGATCCAGACCCAAGAGGTCCGATGAAGAACCGCTGGTCCGGACCCGGATTGTAGTGGTCAGAAGAGGAACCGCGGGCCTGGATCCGGACCCTAGCGGTCAGTAGAAGAACCGCGGGAAATAATGCTTGAAAAATAAAGTAAGAAAAATAAGTATTTTAAAGTTTTTCTCATCCAACTTCAGACCGTCCTGACTCATTTAACCAAACTAATAACATCATAATAGTCTTACTCATCATGTGCGACCTTTTAACCTACTAACCTAAAACAGGACATTTTGCTGCACTGAGAGGTTGTTGGGTTTTCACCTCGCTGTCTTTCACTTCTCTGTGCCGTTCCTCACCTCCACGACCCCCCCGGGTCCCCCAGACCCCGACCCTGATTCATGTTTCCTGTCGCTGCTCGTGATGAAGCGTTTGCTGTTCCTCGTAACTGAGCTGCAGGAGAAAACGGCTTATCAGAGGCTATCTTGAGACTTCGGGACCCCGGTGGTCAGTCGAGGAACCGCAGGTCTGGACCCGGACTCCGGTGGCCAGTCGAGGAACCGCAGGTCTGGACCCGGACTCCGGTGGCCAGTCGAGGAACCGCAGGTCTGGACCGGGACCCCGGTGGTCAGTCGAGGAACCGCAGGTCTGGACCCGGACCCCGGTGGTCAGTCGAGGAACCGCAGGTCTGGACCCGGACCCCGGTGGCCAGTCGAGGAACCGCAGGTCTGGACCGGGACCCCGGTGGTCAGTCGAGGAACCGCAGGTCTGGACCCGGACCCCGGTGGCCAGTCGAGGAACCGCAGGTCTGGACCGGGACCCCGGTGGCCAGTCGAGGAACCGCAGGTCTGGACCCGGACCCCGGTGGTCAGTCGAGGAACCGCAGGTCTGGACCCGGACCCCGGTGGCCAGTCGAGGTGTTTGGAGACGGGAGACCACGAGAGCTACTCGATGCTGATGTTTCAGCAGTTTGTGTAACTGGTTGTTAGTTGCTGCGTCTGTGTTAATTACTTGAAAACTAATCTAATGGTACCATGTGGTTCTGAGTAGTAACTTATTTTTAATCGTTAGTCTGCTGAGTTATTGTGCAGCAGTGGAGAAATTTAAAACTGAAGCCTTATTTTACATAAAAAAAACATTTACAAGACGTAAAACAAACATAAAAGGAGACGTCAGGCTGAACAGGAAAGCAGAGAAAGAAAGGACTGCAGGAAATAAACTGAAAACAAAAAGTTGCTTTGGAGTATTTCAAAAAGTCTAAATGATTTTGATCTCAAATGCAACTTTTTCAGGAGCAGAAAACCAATGTTTTGTTTTTTTGCTCAGAAAAATGTAAAACAAGCAGTTGTTCTCGCGTCCTTCTCGGCGCTTTGGCGTGACACATTTCCAGAGTTTTTTCACGGAGGTGATTTCAACTTGAAGTAGTCAGAGATGCAAGTGAAGGCAGCAGATTTCTGCGCTGGCACGTTTGTAGGCAGCAGGGCCCTTATAGCTGTTTGTGCTCTTCACACTCTGCAGTAAAGTTTCACACACACAAACACACTGCAGGAACACTGCAGTCTCTATCTGTATGTCACATAACCTCCGCCTACGCCTGCTACGCCCACACACATCCTTGCCCAAAACACCCACACCAGTGTAATGTGTGCAAAGACGCACACACACACACACACACATCTCGCCCCTATACACACTCCTCGCCCACGCAGGCACACACGTGTTCAGCCAGACATAAGCCGCTCATACCATCCCACACGTTCTCAACAGACAAAGTAAGACTCTGCTAACCAGCGAGCCTGTGCAAACACCGGCTTCAGCCCTGCACGTCACTCACATGCACGCGCGCACGCACTCACACACACACACACACACACACACACACACACTCTGCATCATAAACTCAGGGAATATGTTCAGCTCATTGCAGAGAACCTGCTCTGCAGCTCCGATCGCTCACATTTTGGATTTCACAACCCTTTTTCATCCCGGTGAGGTCACATCCACGCCCGTCTAAAACGTGTCTGCCACCCAGAAACGGGAGCACCACGCTGGGTGGAGACGACAATATGACGCGCCGAACTCCAGACACTGGCTTTCTTTTTTTAAGTGAATTATTCTCACTCCTGCTTTTGGCATCACAGTCATCCTGTAACCCATATTCCCTCCAAATGAAAAAGGACACTCCATGACAGGCACTACCACCGCCTGGAGACTGAATCATGCCGCTCCGTTGTTCCTCCCCCTTCTTTTTCTTTTCTTTTTTTCCTCCAAAAGAGGAACTTGGATGAAAAGAGCTGCTTCTTTAGAGCGCAAAGTGTTGAGGATGTGGGTTGGAGGGGAGGGAGAAGGGGAGCAGAGCGGCGTGGGCGCTCTGACAGGGTGAGGGGCTGACAGGCCCAGGCGTGGGAGTGTCATTGAAATGTGTTTCTGCTCTTTGGGGGAAGAAGAAGAAGACGAAGGCGAGGAGGGGAGGAAAAAAAGTTGCCGGGAATGAGAGGCAGAGAGGCTGCAGAAATTAAACGAACAGGCGTCTCGTGAAAGTGAAATATGAGCAGGCTCGCTGCCAAATGAGATACATCCACTGTTTGGAGGCTTGGAAGGGGAAGGGAGGACAAAAAAAAAAGAAGTAACGCCTACTCTTCGGGGAAGATTGACAGGACGACATGAAAGCAGATTGCTGCTGTCGTGTGGAAACCTTGCAACTCTTGCTCTCGGGGGTTTTTAATGTTTTTAGGACTAAATTGGAGGATGAGTCAAGTTTTTTTTTTTTCTTTTCTTTTGGAAACGATTCTAAGCCCGATCAGATGAGCTGACAAGAGCTCGTTCTTGACTGAAGTAACTTTCGAACTTGGAAAAGGTTGCAGTTCTGAAGAAGCAGACGTACAGAGCACGTCTTTAGCGTTCGCTTTCAGTTGTTCCACTTGGGTTAAATAAGGAGAAAAAGTCAATGTTGCTGTGTTGTAATGTGATAAATCCAGTATCACATCAGGGTTAGACACAGTCGCTCTCACAGCACGCAGAGTTTATTATTTAAACTCTCTATCATGACTGTGAGATTAACTAAAGTGTGTTTGTACCCAAATAGGTGACTACATGCACGCAGAACGAAATTAGAACAAAATAATAACCATTTGCTCTTCACCGGGTCTTCAAATCGCGTACAACTTTGTTATTGTTCTTCAAACAAGAATTAAACAGAACTCGGCACCGAAGGAGCAAACGCGGACGGTTAGTTTGGAGGAGTTGGCAGGAGCTTATGTTTGCAAAGTTACATCCGAAAAAACCGCGACACCTCAGCAACGATGGCAGCAGTTTGACCTTCGCACTCAGCTACACATTCACAGAAAACCAAACACGGCTTATAAACACGACTACTTCATGGTCTTTGGACTGCATTTCCTCACACTCGAGTGTTTCGGGATGTGAAATCCAGACTGGAGGAATGTCATAAATGTAGTACATACATGAAAAGTAATTGACGGTCTTCTGGAACCCTAGTGGTCGTCCCAGGAACTGCACTTTCCCGTGGCCTCAGGTTGGGTTCCGGCTGGAGGGTTTGGGTTAGGGGTTTTATTGTGCCTACAATAACAGACATTTAAACGAGGTTCAGTCTCGGCTGCAGCGTGACCAGAAGTTACTAAAATCCAGAAATGGGCATTTTTAAAAATATATTAATTTAATGAGAAGGAGAAACGTGGATTTCCACCAAGCTGTAATTGATTGAATGATTCCTCAAACAGCTGCCAACAATAAGTTCGATACTGCAGTTTTACGCATTTACACGTTTACGTAAATCCGAAGTGTTAAACGGTTCAACCTCACATAATGTTTTTGACAGAAAAGGTCTAAGATGCTTGTTTAAACATGAAGTTGATGTGTTTGTTTACTCCCTGAAATAAAAGCTCCCTATTGGTCTGCAGCTGCAGGGGATTATTATAATTCCTGACAAATCATTTTTAGGAAGATTCAGATTTCATCCGCATGAAATCATCGTCTGCAGATGATTCTGGGTTTCTCCGAGTTTTAAGATGAGCTGTTTGTTTCCCAATTATTTTCAGACAGATCCTGGTTGTAGTTTTATATTTACTATCGATCCTCTCATCCGGTTCTGAGTCATCAAGCACCTAAATGCATTTCACCAAATGTCAAGCTCATTTTAGAGGAACAACGTGAGCTTTTAGAGACAAAATCATCAATATTTTGTGGTGGTAAATGTGTTTAGGTGGGTCATCAAGGCCTGGTTTCTGTCAGATACTGGAAACATGGTTGCAGGAAAGAAACTGTATAAAACTGGGTAAACTGGGAAACTGGGACTTGTGGGAACAAGCAGGCTGGGTGTCAACCTGCCTCACAGTGTGGGTGGACATCCCATTTCCTGCTCGTGTTTTTATTTGCTTTGTTTGCTTCTTGTTAGATTATGAGTGCAGTGTGTGTGTGTGTGTGTGTGTGTGGGTGTGTAGGTGAGAGAGGGGAGGGGGTTGGCGTAGTGAAACGGGTGAAGAGGGAGGTCAGACAGGAGAGACATGGAGCTGATATTTCTTCCCACTCCTCCCCACTTCTCAGAGTTTGATTTGATCCCCGTCTGCTCGGCGCTTGATCCACGGGAACGCCGTTAGAAGGTCATATCTGCATAATTGCACACTCGCACACACCAAGCAGCCAGACGTGGATTTAGAGGCTGGAGGTGGGCGGACTGGAATCCTACCTGCCTACCTGCCCCATGTGTGCGTTTGGAAAAGACATCAGTAATGTTGAGTAAGAACTCAGATTTTATGAGCTTCTGTGGCAGTTTTCAGTCACATAACACGACTTTCATCAACACAAAAGCTCTGCTTTGTTCTGAGCAACAAACGCTCAGAGGAAAGTCATTGGACTCTTCATTATTAATAGATTTGTAATGAGGAAAATTAATTCAGTAAGAATAGATCATCTAAATGATGACAAACAAACATGCAAAATGAAAATAAACAGCAAGATTAACCAAAAAAATAATGAATTTACATTCCTGTCATTTTATCCACCCCCAAAAAAAATAAAAAATATGCAGAATTTCTGCAAAAGCCAAATAACTTGTGTTTGGATTATTTGTAATACTCCTGACGGTTTCACAAAGGGGTTCTGAACCGTGTTTAAAGGTGCTAATGCTTCGTCCGGTGTTTTTTTACCGTGTCTAGTATGAAGTTTCTGGGATGCCATCTTGACAGGAACTGGCTCCGCCCAACTCCCACATCCAATCCTTAAAATGGGAAAATGAGTGGAACCAAGGAACCCAGAAGTCAGTTGGAATGGTTCCACCTCACCTGACTTTCAACAAGCTAGCTATTGTAGCCTTGCTAAGCTCACGCTAAACTCACACTAAGCTCACGCATAGCTCACGCTAAACTCACGCTAAGTTCACGCATAGCTCACGCTAAGCTCATGCTAAGCTCACGCTAAACTCACGGTAAGCTCACGCTTAGCTCATGCTAAGCTCACGCTAAGCTCACGCTAAGCTCACGCTAAGCTCACACTAAGCTCACTCTAAACTCATGCTAAACTCATGCTAAACTCACACTAAGCTCACGCATAGCTCACGCTAAACTCACGCTAAGTTCACGCATAGCTCACGCTAAGCTCATGCTAAGCTCACGCTAAACTCACGGTAAGCTCACGCTTAGCTCATGCTAAGCTCACGCTAAGCTCACTCTAAACTCATGCTAAACTCACGCTAAGGTCCGGCTAAGCTCACGCTAAGCTTATGCTGACCTCTCCCTAAGTTTACGCTGAGCTCACGCTAAGCTCACGCTAAGCCCACGCTAAGCTCACGCTAAGCTCACGCTAAGCCCACGCTAAGCTCACGCTAAGCTCAAGCTAAGCTCACGCTAAGCTTAAGATAAACTCACGCTAAAATCATGCTAAGCTCAAGCTAAGCTCACGCTAAGCTCAAGGTAAGCTCACGCTAAACTCAAGCTAAGCTAACGCTAAGCTTATGCTAAGCTCACGCTAAGCTTAGGCTAAGCTCAAGCTAAGCTCACGCTAAGATCACGCTGAGCTCTCGCCAAGCTCACGCTAAGCTCACGCTAAGCTCACGCTAAGTTCACGCTAAGCTTATGCTAAGATCATGCTAAGCTCAAGCTAAGCTAACGCTAAGCTCTCGCTGATCTCTCGCTGAGCTCTTGCTAAGCTCTTGCTAAGCTCTCGCTAAACTCAGGCTAAGCTCATGCTAAACTCTCGCTAAGCTCAAGCTAAGTTCACACTTAGCTCATGCTAAGCTCACGCTAAGCTTAAGATAAACTCACGCTAAAATCATGCTAATCTCAAGCTAAGCTCACGCTAAGCTCAAGCTAAGCTCACGCTAAGCTTATGCTAAGCTCACGCTAAGCTTAGGCTAAGCTCAAGCTAAGCTCACGCTAAGATCACGCTAAGCTCAAGCTAAGCTCACGCTAAACTCAAGCTAAGCTCACGCTAAGCTTATGCTAAGCTCACGCTAAGCTTAGGCTAAGCTCACGCTGAGCTCTCGCCAAGCTCACGCTAAGCTCACGCTAAGTTCACGCTAAGCTTATGCTAAGATCATGCTAAGCTCACGCTAAGCTCTCGCTGATCTCTCGCTGAGCTCTTGCTAAGCTCTTGCTAAGCTCTCGCTAAACTCAGGCTAAGCTCATGCTAAACTCTCGCTAAGCTCAAGCTAAGTTTACGCTGAGGTCACGCTAAGTTTACGCTGAGCTCACGCTAAGCCCACGCTAACTAAAGTTACCCTCTTTTTGAATCAGAGACTTTGACTTGTCTTGTACATGAAACGTGCTTTACAAATCAAGCTTCCTTGCCTTCTAATCCTGATCAGGTCTGTCTATCCTCCTCAGTTCAGATGGTCCTACAAAAATGACACCTGAATGGAGGACGGCCGGGCCTCCAGCTGTCAGAGCTCCTGATCCATCCACCACTAGCCTGGCAGCCGAGGCTAGCCATGGTCCGGTTAGACCAGGTGGAGCAGCTGTCAGACTGTAGCTGGTCGGCCTTCGTTTCCAAACAAACCCAGTTTTAACCCTCAGCTGATGGTTCAGGTCTGGCTAAACCCAGTAGGTGGGCGGCTGTCACGCCTGAGCACAGGTCATGTCAGCCAGCGGCTACGGCGAGCTGCTGCTGACTACACCAGTCAAGCTGGCAGACGGTTACCAGTAGGATCCTCTGGGAAAGCCACTCTTGCCCGGGACCCCCCCCCCCCCCCCCCCCCCCCCCCCAGGCTAACCCAGGACTGGTTTCAGTGCTTTGTATTACAGTTTTTTTAGTTACATTTGTACATGTTTGGTGTTTTGGTTGGTTTTAGGACTTTACGTCTGGAAGCTCCGTAATCTGAGCGAAATTTACGACACTAGTGCAGATTAACTGTAGCTGTTTGTAGCTTTATCAAATAGGTGCTGTATTTTTTTTCAGCACATTGTTCCTGTAAGTTTTCATATCCCAGTAAAATCTGCAGTTTTGCTTTGATATTTGTTTTAGTTTCCTTCTGAAATTAATTAGACAGACAATAACAAACACTCTCTCCCCAAATAGTAGTTTTCTCCTCAGTTGGGATTCTGAAGACACATAAAAGGAGCTGCAGCGTTGTGTGTAAATCAGACTTCTTTGTATTTAATTTAGTTTTCTGCTGCGTTGAGGGTGTGATGGCGGTTGAGATGATGGTGGTGGAGGTGGTGATGGTAGTGGGGGTGTGATTTAGGAGGTGGGATGTTGACAGAAGCTGTTCTGGTTTTGTCCCCGGGGTTTTTCACTGGTGGCGGCTGGCCTCATTCCTTAAAATAACTCATTGATGGGGAATCAGGCGGAGTTGAAGTGATGGTGTGGAGATTTGAGTGGAGCTGCTGAGGGGATTGTTCTGCAGTCTGTCAGCAGAGCAACGTTACACGCTCACCGTTTGCCTTTTTGTGCTTCGGCTTCGCTGCAGATGTTAAAGTTTCAGCCAGCCGGGAGAGGAAGTTTACTGTTGCCTGGTTATGGTTTAATCCTTCGAGAAGCTGCATACCGGGGCTTATCCTACTAGGCACATACAACCCCAGTCAAATAATGCATAAAACCTTTTTTCACTGCTGAAATGTATTCAAGGAAAACGAAGCCAAAATAAAACAAAAAATCATCTGGGTAATACTAAGTATCCCCTCACTGGTTCCGTAGGATAGAGGGCTGAAAAACATATGTTCATCTGAAGCTGTATTCAATTTTATTCTTCTTTTACACCAAAGAAAATCGCATAATTAAAAGAGGGACATTAAACTTTGCACGACCTTTGACCTGGTTATGTTGGTGAAGCTTGTTCTGCCGTTTAAGGAGAATAAACAGGAAGCCAGTAGTGATAGTAAAGCCAAGTTTGTTTTAAGAAAATATATCAGGTCGGCGTGTTCACTATTAAATCTGCGACATCCCCGACCGTCACATTTACATCGATATGCTTCATGTAGACTCATCACAGCTGGTAGGTCTCCTCAGTTTAAACATCCAAAATGTGATTCTGTTTTAACGTTTTACACAGTCTCGTCCTCTTTTTATACATTACTATTGTACAAGACGTGCAGCATCTTCCTGTGAACGACAAAGAGGTTCAATCTGCTGAGGAGGTCCGCTGTGCTGCTTTTCACCATATTTCAATATCAATCAGAATCCACGTTTACAAACTCATCTTAACGCGACCTAACGTGCTCCTTTTCTCAGCTCAGTCTGAACCACAAAGACATTAGCATTATTAATAACCTTTCGATCAGCTGTCTCTGTCACATTTGGGGAAACACATGATGAGATCATCAAAAAAAACAAAAACAACTTCCAGGTTAAACCGGCACGAAAATGAGCAACGTTGCAACTCTGCTGACTTCTGAGAGACTACAGCCTTTCATACTTTAAAGATGATATGCTTTGTTGTTAACTGTGCTAAGTGGCTCCGTCGGTCTGGAAGGATCAGCTTCCCGGCCCGATGAAAAACCGCTTTAAAAAGTCCAGAAACTTGAAGGTGACGCACAGGAGGTTTGTCCAGCTCTTCATCTACTCTGAGAACCAAAGCAGCTCGCAGGGTTTCCTCCAACCCACTTCCCTGTGTTGGAAACGATTTGCATGTCCGGTCATTTCACTGCTGATTGTAAAAAGTAGTTACATCTGAGTTGAAGTTTTGCACGCAGGCGTGTTTCACTGACGTACTTGTGTGGTTTTCAGCCTCATAGACCCACACGTGACCGATGCTGCGTGTTCTGATTTCACTCAGATAACGACAGCCTGCCGTCGGCAGAGTCATAACCCGACGCCTTTCAAGTACAAACCCCAAACGTGTTCATCTTATCCCTCCTAACGTTGTCCTTTTATCAGATGATGGGAATGTTTTGACTTTCTTGTCTTATTTTGTAAGGGTCTTCCTGTCACATCTGAGCTGCAGCTCCACACAGAAGAGGAAAATTTCCAGTTTACACATTTGAAAAGTGCTGATTGTTTGTGCCAGAAAGCAGGTTGTATTTTCCACCGAATTTTTTCAAGACGCGAGTTGTTTCTGTGGAATGTCCCTAAAGTCTTTCAGATCAATTAGCATCAGCTTTCTATCCATCACACTGCAAATTCAAACTTATAAACGGAAAATATGCGAAAACTGGCGCTTTACAGGCATCATTTGGCACGAGTTAAATGTTAAATGTGAATTTACCAGTTATACATGAAAAATGAGACCCTTCACAGCATTTCTTTTAAATACAGATGTGTTTACTTGCCGCCTGCAAGTGAAGAATATTTCTGAACTTCTCCACTTCACTGCAGCGAATAATCAGGATTTTACCAAAACTGGAGCAGTGCTGACTCTTCAGAGCAGTCCTGGGAACTGTAGTCCAGGTCCAAGAGGTGGACTTTTATAGTCACACATCTGCATGTGCTGGGTTCCTGGAGAACGGACTGTTGTGGTGTTGGAGACCGAGTCCCTCTGGTTCTGCACATGCGGAGATGGACCACCATTACTGCAAGTAGAGTTACAAACTCGTCCAAACCTCCTCGTCTCTGGAGACCTGCTACCAGGGATTGGTCGGGTATTTTCTTCATCTGTCCATGAACCTCGGCCCACCTGGGTTCAGGTCACGGTCCAGACCTCCAGTCACGTTGTAACCACAGAACCTGCAGTCCTTGACTGGACCAGGAATGTCTCTGTTCACCAGAATCTTCTAGACACACGTGAGGTCTTCTGACTACATCTGAACAGTGTCCATCCTGGATGTTGTCACCTGTAACCATAACGACAGTAACTTCTGTAAACCCTCACCTCCAGTTTAACCTTATGACCAATCTATTTTTAAATTTCTTAAATATGCCCATGAAAGTTGGAAATTTTGTCTAAATGTGTCTTAAAACATCTCAGGAGAAAGTTTTTAGGCAGAAAACTAAACGACCCCGACAGACGGTCCGCGGTAGCGACGGTAACGAAAGGGGGCGGGGCTTACCAACTGTTTAGCTGAAATACTGCAATGGGACCTTTAGATGGGTTTTAAAAGTAAATATTTAAAAAAACTAAAGCAACGCTGTAAAGAGGAATGGACCAAAATCAGCCCCAGCCACGAGGCACTCGTGAAGTCAGACGGCAAATTACAATGACGTCAGGTTTGTGTTGTGATGTCCAAGGTTGTTTACACGTAACTGTCTAAAACCCTCAGATCAGATGATTTTTATGATATTTTTCACCCAAAACAACATGGGATTAAAATAAAGTGTACTTACGTTTGCACATGACACCAACAAAGGTTATAAAATGAGTGTTTATGGAGTTTGTGCACATATTTGTTATGCTGGAATAAAACGGAAGCAATCAAACGAAGAAGTTTGTGATTTAAAAAAAAAACATTTAATGAAAACTGTTGTTGGTTTTTAATGCTGCAGCTCGTTAAACTAATAAAAGGTTCTTTTTAATATTTACTGACAAGCAGCTCAGACCAACTCGTGGAGGAACATCCACGACCATCAGTTAGTGTGAAGTGTGCAAACTGCTGCGTCTCTGCGTGTCTCCGTGGGTGTTGAACCTGCCTGTGTTTGGTATTCCGTGCAGAAAGCCTCCCACGCCCCGTGTGTCCGCCCACGCGCGGATTTGCGTCACGCAGGGAGCAGCGTGGGCGAGAGAGAGAGAGAGAGAGTGAGCGGGAGCGAGAGAGAGAGACTGTGTGGCAACCGCGCGGAATATCCCACTGTCACTGCGAGAGATGCTGCACCCGAGCAGGACGGCGCGGACCGGAGGCCCCGACAAAATAAAAGCACGCAAACTGAGTTCAAACAGCCTGGCGCGCAACGGAGAACTTCACACGAAGCGTTTCAAGTAATCCGATGTGCAGAAGATAAACTGTAAATGCTCCAAAAGTATCAGCAAATGCCTGTCAAAGATAAAGGTAAATTTGTTGTTTTTAGTGGGTCCTTCGAGAAATACAACCCGAGACTAAATTAAATTATTTCAACTGTGCCAATAAAGATTTAACCAAAATAAAGAAGAACAAACCATGTGGGCAACACGGAGTACGGGATTAAAGGGATGAGGGACATATTTTCAGGATTTTGGGTGATTTTGTGTGTTATTTGAGACCGCTGGACGAAGTGGCCGGGTTAGGGAAGTCCGGGCTTCCCTGGTTAGATGACGGCCTCCGTGACCTCAGATCAGCGGAGGAAAATTGATGGATGGATGAATTTGTCTCCAGCTAAATAAGAACATGTAAGTAATATTTTAAACATTTCACTTATGCTATATTACATATATGTCCTGTGATCCAAAGAGTTTTCTTGCAAGTTTGTTAAGTTTGTAAAGTTTTCTTATAATTTCTCTCTTTAGTGACCTGCACTTATCGTTTACAAGCCTTTTGCGCGCGCTGCAACTATGCTTTTATTTTGGTACCCAGACGGAAGTGCGCACACGCGACTGTGTGCGGTTTGACGTCGGTGAGGAGTGCAGAGGAGTCGCACAGACTCACACGCTCACTCACACACACTCACTAGACTCACACGCAACACACACTTGGAGGGGAAAGACGCACCAGAAGACGCACGAAGGTCAGCGGCTTTTCTCTGATAATCAGCGCTTTTCTCCTCGTTTCTGTCAACGAAAAAGTTTCCAGGCGGAGAAGGAGACCAGCTCCGCTGCGTTTGACCCAAAGAAGAAAGCTCCTTTTATGTCCTGGCAGTCATTTCTTTCTTTTTGTTAATTAATTTTTTTTTTCTTCAAAATTAGATTTTGAATTTAGGCGCAACGCTCTCGGCGCAGGATTTCTTTTTTGTCGGATTTCTTTGCGCACAAAGTGACTCCAGGGTTTGTGTTTGCAAACAGTGACGAGAAGCGAGAAGAGAAAGGAGGACGAGAGGACGAGGATCCAGACCAGGGCGGACCGAAGGGGGGGACAAAACCCACCAGGTAGGCTCAGTTAAACCTGGCTTTAACCCTGCATGTTGGTCTGCGGCAGCTTTTCTCTGCATGTTGCACCGGCAGCGACACGAACGCACATCCTCCTGGAAGAATATGCGTGAAAATGTGTGTGAATGAAATGAAAAGTCACTAAGTGCGCGCTGAAACTCCACGAAGGGAGATGATAACAACGCGGGTTGTTATTAAGTCTCATTACACGGTCTTACGGGTCACAAATGACCATAAAACGGAGATAAACACGAGTCAAAGCATCAAATGACGGTCCAGAGTCGGCAACGCCAGAGCATTTAGAGTAACATGGAAAAACCTGAAATGACTCTGAGATCCAGGGTCAAGCCTGGCTTGCAGGGTTACAGGTTACCAGGTGAATATAAGAGGAGATGAGACAGCGAGTAGGATCATTGAGAATTGTCATTAAACACCACAGACAAGTCGGAGCTGGAACGCTCCTGCATGTCCTGTCTGGATCCATATCTCCTCATCTGTGCTGCTATTTTTAGCTGCCGTGGAGACACTTTTAAAATTAGCCACTTTGCATTTGTTATGATTCTGATGTGTTGTAAGTGATTTGGACTCATCACACACAACAATGCTGCTTCCACATGGAGGAAAACCGGGAAATTCCCATCTGAATCACAGTGAAAATCAAAGGATTCCTGGTTGTGAGTGAGGGCTGCTGCGTGGAAAACCACTGCATGGCCTGCAGATCTCAGCCGCCGTGCTAGTGCACGCCTCACCTCTCCAGGTGAAGAGGCCAAACTCACCAAATGAAGCTCTTACCTGCTGAGGTCGGACCAGTCAGAAGCCTGGGAGTGTTGGAGCAGATGGGTGATGATCTGACAACATCCACCTATGGAGATGTTGCCTGTGCAGCAGAAACCGCAGGTTTCTGTGTCCTCTGAAGCTGCAGCTGGCAGGATTGTCGTCGTCTCCAGACTCGGTGGGGGATGTTCGGTTTACCTGCTGCCACTGCAGCCAGAAACAGACGTTCTCACGCAGGAACGGCAGGAAAACACCTCTGACCGAACACTCGTGGTTGTGCTTCTGTTCTTACAGCCGCAGCCTTTCATGATCACTTACCGCCAAAAACACACACGAGCACGAGTTCCCAGAAAATGTGATTAAGAACCTAAAAGCTTCAGTTTACTGTCCCGCAACTCAACGTAAAGCATCGCTGATCCCGGTTCAGACACAAGAAACAACGAGAAGTTGACTTTTTGCCCTTTTAAACTGATTATTTCAGTATTAACTGTGCAGTAAGTGTGGTTATAATTATATTTATGTATTGCAAACACTCTTTGCATGTGATGTTTCCCCACATGAGCGCTGATCTCCAGCGGAGGAGGACCAGAGCGCCTTAAGAGGCTCCCCAAGCCTACATGTTTTCACCGTCCATGCTAATGTTCTCTAAGTGGCGTTTCATGTTCTGCGAGTGACGGGGCGCTTTATTTTCCAGCTCTTATTCATGATACCTGCACTTCCTCTTTTGTTTTTGCTGCTTGTGTTTTTTTTGTTTTTTGCAACAGACTAAAAAAACAGTATCGTCATAAAAAAATGTCCAAATGACTCATAAAAGCAGAACTGCTGTTGTCGTTGTAGCTTCAGTCTCAGTTTACACCCTGTTGTTGCTTTAGGAAGGTTCATTTATATACAAGATTGTTTTTAAAAGTCATAAAATCATATGTGGTAGTAGAAGAGCACTGGGAGGAGAGTTCAGTGTGACTTTGGCAGCCTGTTTGCAGCAGGCCAGCAGAGCTGGGCGACTTCGGTGGGGCGTGCGGGGACCCTGTGATCGCAGACGCACCTGGACTTCTGACGCCATCAGAAGTCTCCGTGTGTTTGCGGACGCTCAGGACAAAGTGGTCACTAAATACGTTGCAGCCGGTGCCAGTTGACGAGTAAACTAAACTGCGCTCAGCGGCGATCCTCTGGTCTGCTGACTGACGTAAACAGACGAGAGGGTTTCATAAACCATCCTGCATTTCATTCAAGTATGTTCATCTTCAGCTTTTGTATAACTGAAGCAGAGCGAAACAGGAGATGACATGTGATGTCTCAACATCAGCAGCTGCCTCGTGAAGGTCCGACCTTCATCCAGGAAGTCTTCTCTTGGTTGATAATCATGAAGGAAGCACCTCAGATATGATGAGAAAACCGAATGTTAATAGAATGCTGTCGATGACACAGTAGAGATGAGAGGGACGCAGATGTTCCTTTATCTTACGGTTTAAAACTCCACCTCTCGTTGAAACAACCTGCCTCAGATGGTCGACGCGTGGGCGTGGACTCCAGTCTCAGGCAGCTTTTGTCTTTGTCATTTTCCCGACTCGGTCAGGCTGAGCTGACGCCTGCCTGGCTCTCCGGGCCTATTCTGGGTGAGGCGAGCCCGCCGCCTACACATCCTGCAGGGGTGGAGAGAGGCATGTGGTCCTCCCAGCAACCCGGGCCTGCTGACTGCCACTCCTCTGTGAGCCGGGCCTCCGCAGGGCCTCACATGCACATAGGAAGAGTCAAAAGCGAGCCTGTTTGTGAGCTGGGCTTGTGCTCTCGCTCAGTTCAAGGTAGCAAGTGACGGGAGACACAGATGGACTTGATTGTTTCTGTGTTTCTAGGACTCGAGGTTGAAGGCTTTTGGGGGTAAAAACCAAAACCATTTTATGTTCAGGGTTTCGTCACCGAAAGAGACACAGATCCGCGTTTCACACGTTTCAAACCTACCACATCAGCTCTGTGATCTGTGTGTCCTGCACTAATAACAGTTTCATAAAACTTATATATAAAAAACCAACTGCACGTCATTTACAAGAGTCATCCAGAAGCCACGCGATAAACATGTTTGTGCTGTTCAGCTGTAATTAAACACACGGAAAAAAAAGGAAATTTCAAGCAATCTAATCGTCTTTATGGAAGAAAAGATGTTTCTGCTTCGTTAACACTGAAATAAAGTCGGTAAGTCACATTAGATTTGAGTCCACGGCTCCTACACAGAAAGCAGAGATTTGAAATCTAATCAGCTGATTTTACGTTTGGCTGGAGCTCACCCACCTTCCTGAAATTAAAAATAAATCAATCCAATTCTTGCTTCTGAGTTTTGATCAGTTGAGTGATGAAGTTGAACACAAGTACTGGAATAGGAATCAGCATGTTTATAATTAGGTCATAATTGAATCCACTTAAGAGTCCAGGCCAGAACGTCTCTTGATGAATGGACCTCTGTTTCTCCTCCATGAAGGACGTCCAGGGTTTTTTCATCATTTGGTGCTCAGGAGGAGGACTTTATCTGACATATCTGCGTCTGAAATGTTTGAAGAGTTCTGCAACTTTTGATTTTCACCTTTAAAGCAGAACTTGGTGACTTTTGGAAGACTTTTGACTTAGGTACAGGCCCCTCCCTCTCTGCTGTGCTTCAGCGCTGCCCTCACAGCCCTTCCCCACTCGGTGGTAACCACGCCCGCCAGAGGCTCCGCGGGCGCTGAGCCCCAGGAGGCAAACGGACCCGGTTTTGGCAGGACTCCTGCTTCGTTCTGGAGCTGCTCATCCTCTTTATACAACTCTGAAATAGTTGGGATTCTGTGTAGAATGTGAATGAAAACAGAAGTGAACGATTTTTCGAATGTCAGTGATGCATGAAGTGGTGCTGTTTTGTGTTGCGTCTGTGTGTCAGGCATGGCCGCGGTGTTGCCACGAACCCTGGGTGAGCTGCAGCTCTACAGGATCCTGCAGCGAGCAAACCTGCTCTACTACTACGAAGCCTTCATCCAGCAGGGCGGCGACGACGTGCAGCAGCTCTGCGAGGCCGGGGAGGAGGAGTTCCTGGAGATCATGGCGCTGGTCGGCATGGCCAGCAAGCCGCTGCACGTGCGGCGCCTGCAGAAGGCGCTGCGCGACTGGGTCACCAACCCGGCCATCTTCAACCAGCCGCTCACCTCGCTGCCGGTGTGCAGCATCCCCGTCTACAAGCTGCCTGAGGGCTCACCCACGCTGCTCAGCGCTCAGGACCGGGCCAACACCGCCAGCGTCAAGATGCCCAAAGCCATCGCCGCGGCGTGCTCCGACACGGGGAAGCTGGACGTGGCGAGGGACAAAGTGTCGGCCGGGTCGCCCCTGCAGGGCAGCAGCGAGGCTCGATTCTGGTCAGGCCACAGCAATGACAGCGAGCACAGTCTGTCACCGTCAGACCTGGGCTCGCCATCCTCACCTAGAGACGCACTGGAGGCTTTAGACGCCGCCGCCGTCCAGTCAGTGCTGGAGTGCGTGGACAGGATGGCGCCTGGACTTCCTAAGACAGACCTGGCTGAGGTCAAAGAGCAGCTGAAGACCAACAAGAAACTGGCAAAGATGATCGGACACATCTTCGAGATGAGCGACGACGACCCGCGAAGGGAGGAGGAGGTCCGCAAGTACAGCGCCATCTACGGACGCTTCGACTCCAAGAGGAGGGACGGCAAACACCTGACGCTGCACGAGGTGGATGAATACACACCCCACCAGTCTCGTGAATGAATTCTGAGGTGTGTGTGTGTGAGCTGACTCGCTGTGTGTGTGACTGCAGCTGACGGTGAACGAGGCGGCGGCGCAGCTCTGCATGAGAGACATGGCGCTGCTGACACGCCGGGACGAGCTGTTCGGCCTCGCCCGGCAGATCTCCAGAGAGGTCACCTACAAGTACACCTACCGCACCAGCAAGTAAGAGTCACTCAGCCCGTCTCCGGGGATTGAAATGAGCTGAAACTGTTTTCTGCTGCTTTTTCATGAACTGCAGGTAAAACGAGAATATAAACTGGATTTAAATGATCAACTTTATTTCCTGTCGTTTATCTGCAGGTCTCGCTGTGGCGACAGAGACGAACCGTCTCCTAAACGGATTAAAACGGAGGTAGAGTCTACTCATCCCAGTTTCTTTCAGCTTATTATCAGAGAATTTCCACTTTTATGGCCGGGCTCTCGGCGTCTGGAGCTGACATGAAGTAAACCAGTTGTTTTCCTGCGTTTCCTGGGTTTGGAGTTTTCCAAGCGTCTATAAAACAAAAAAGATCACTTTTAGTCACATATTTAGTTCAGATCCATTTCCGTGTTAATTAAAGTCACCAGATTTTGAAGGTTTGTCCTTCTGGTTGCACGTAACGATGCAGAAACCTGTGATTGGTTCATTTGTGACGTTCAGAAAGACACAGGTCTGCCAGATGGAGCTCCTCTGTAATCAGAGAGTAAAAGCACAGAGCAGCAGCGGAGTACAAAGCGATCAGTCAGCGTTCCCTCCCGACGCCGTCTTTGAATGCCTCCTCTCACTGTGTGAAGCCGTGATCGAAAACATGTGGCGGCCGCGAGCTCCACGGGGCTTTTAAAACGAAGCGAGGGCCGCAGATGAACCGACACCTGCTCACAAAAGCTGCTCTGAGCTGCTGGATGTGGGGAATTCCTGCACGGACTCGCTCTGAAGAAACAAGAAAAGTCCTGTAACTCCCAGCCTGCCGTCGGTGCATCAAAGGAAGCCGTGGTGTCAGTAATTACACGGAATAAAAAAATAATAATTAAAACGATTGTTGACGTTTAACCTTCAATTCTAGAAACTGACGCTTCAACCTGTCGTTTCAAATTTCCTTCACAGGAAAAACATGAAATTTAACAAAAGTATTGTTTAAACCACCCGAAGATAAGCGTGCAGATGTTTATTAACCTCAGACTGAAACAAAAGCATCAAAGATGTGAATCCACGATGTGTGTCTGTCCTTCAGGAGAACTTCTTTGACATCCAGGAGGCGCTGCAGGCCATCCACATGAGGCAGGAGATGCTCAGGGAGCAGCTGGCCTGCGCCAAGTCCAAAGGAGAGGAGACCGTGGGACGCAGCCTGCAGGTAGGTCCTGCAGCTTCTCAGAACATCAGCAGGTGGGACAAGTTGGTAAAAAAACAACCCTAAAATAGCAGGAAGAAGTCACCTGGACCTTACAGCTGCCCTTGCCAGAAGACTTAGTCATCTTACCATGATGTCAACAGCAATATCTCTCTATCTCCACATATACATTATTAGTAAACGTTATTAGATCGTAACGAGTCGGCGGCTCGTCTTTCTGATCCGGCCGACGGGTCCTGGCTCTTCGATGAAACGTAACGCTCTTTAGAGGGTTCTCTTTGTTCCTAATTAGAGCCGGCGAGTAGGCGTCGCATTACCCAGAAAACGCGCGTCCTCAGCTCCTCGTGTGGATGCGACACGCACACACACGGTCCTGCTCCATCGGTCGGTGTGTGTGGCTGCAGTCACACTTGTCAGGCTGATGGGATTTTTGTTTTATTTCCGTGAATCTCATTGAGAAGAAGAAGAGATTTCGTGGCGGTGTTGGCGCCGAGCGAGGCTGGAGAAAACCCGTCCTGACCTCAAACACGAGTCCAGAGTGCGACGCTCAGCAGCCGCGCGCCGTTTCATTCCTCATGTCATTTATTCATTTTTCAAATGTTAGACGCGTAAAAGAGATCGTTAAAAATCATTTGTACATCCAAGTTGATTCTTTAGAGGCTTTAAAAGACATAAAGGTTATTTGTGGAGTCTTAAAAATGTAAATAATGCGTGAAAACGTCCCATACTGCAAAACATTTAAAAATACTATATTCCACACATTCATGGTCATATTTGCATGTTTTTAAAGTGCATTTGTTTGCTGAGGAAAATATTTTCAGGTGAGGTTTTGGAAAGGTCTTAAAAGCTTTACATTTGACTCTCCAAAGTGTCTTCATCTGCTCATCGTCAGTAGTTTTATTCAGAAGATCCCTGCCAGTTCAAGCCTTCACTTCAAAAGTTATAAATCATCACATTGAAGTCGGCATCAAAGGCTCAGGTTTACGTGCCTCAAACCTTTTATTTTTTATATTTGTGAGACGCTTCGGTTTGGCTCCCGCCCCTTGAAGACTCCCTCGCAGAGTCCAGGCCTCTTTTTTAAACGACCAGATCATTTAAAATTGGTGCTGCTCATGTCCAGGTTCGCTCACGGTGATGTCATCAGGTACGGGAAGATACCGTCGAACTACAAATGAGGCGTTTAAGGCAGATCAGGATCCTAAATGTTTAACATATCTGCCATCACAGTTCGGTTTGGAGCCAGAAAACACGCAGATGTTCTCATTTTGAACCCTCTGTGTCCGTCAGATGCAGCTGGAGCGTCTGCTGGCGAGGCAGATGGAGATCCTGCAGGACGCCGCCGTCCAGGAGCGACTCCAGGCTCTGGACTGGAGGATCCCCCCCGCCGCTTTGAAGTACCTCAATGATGCCCAGAACACCAACGGTGGCGCCGCCGACCCCAGCAGGGACGGTAGGTCTGAACTGCACGGCTGTTCTCTTTGACAAAGATGTGAAGTTCAGCCCGTCGGTCTTTGAATGCAGATGATATTCTTTTATAAAGTGTCTCCTTTAACACAGAAATATGCTCGTAACAAAGCAGGATACCGATTCCAGACCAGGATCTGGACTTGACCAGAGAAACATGCTCTCACAAACGGCAGTAAATCAGACTAAACAGGCTTTTTCCTTAGTTTAACTCTCTGCTGCCCCCTGTGTCCGGTCAGGAGAAAGCACAAGGCTCAGATGGTTCAAGAGTTAACGACAAACAGCTTGAACATGAGCCAGGTTCTCAGACGTGTTTGGTGTCATAAATGCCACAGGATGCGGCGGCGTGGATGGAAACGATGCCGATAGGTGCAGATGTTCCGCACCTCGCCGTGGCAGCTGTCACCTTATTTTCCATCTCTGACTTCTTAAACACAGACGTTGGGGAGGGAGCGGGAGGAAAAAAGACGCATCATTATTCAGGATCTTTCTTCTCCTCCAGGCCTCATCTCATTTTCATCCCTTTTTCCTCCCCCACCCACTCCCGACAGCTCATTATACTGCTGCTCCCGCAAATCCCACAATGCACCTGTAATTATCGCACCCACGCCTGTTTACCTCCAGCCAGTTGCCTGGAGGGGGGCGTCTCTCGCGCGCTCGCTCTCTTTTTCTCTGTGTTTACTGATCTCTCTCTCTCCTCCCCCTCTTCTGCTCTGCTTGTCTTCCTTTTTCTTCCTCTTGTCCTTTTCCCCCCTCTGTCATGTGTCATTTCTTCTTCTGCTCTTCTTTTATAATGTCTGTTATCCCCTGCTGGTTTCTGTTTTATGCCTCCTTACACTGCCTCTTTGTTTTGTCACCTTGTTTCTTATCTTTTTTTTGTGTCCTTCGGCTTTAAAGTATTTTATTGCTTTGAAGTGAAATAGCAAAAAGACTCAACTTTGAGACGAGTTTGTCTAAAATCAAAAGTTGTTATACACCTGCCGTGGAGCAGAGGACGTTCCCAGCAGAGGTTGCCATGGTGATGCACCAACGAGCAGCCTCCGGCATCAAAGCTGGAGACCTCGTGGACGTAGAGAAAGCTGCACTTCATCAAATGACCACTAGAGGCAAAGAACGGTTTCGGGGTGGGTGCTGCTAGCCATGCCAGACCGCGGCGACTGTAGCGCCAGCAGTCCTCGTTTCAGGTGTTCCCATTTTCGCATTGACCGATGTTGGGCGGAGTCAGCTGCTGCCACGCCTGAGAAACGTATAGATGACATCATAGGAGGTTTTTACCTACAGCCGCTGAAAACCGCAGCGCACATTACCTCGTAGCCCGCTGAGCTTACAACACAACATTTATGGTTCCTTTTCTTTCAGATGAACGGCCCATCAACCTGCGGGTGGTGAGTCAGAACATGCAGGAAGGAGACCTCCCACTGGGCAAGCAGCTGGCCAATGAGCTGAAGCGCCACCACAATCACAACCACAACCACAACAACAACAACAACACAGATGAGACCAAAACACCAGCAACAGGTTTGTTTAACCCTCCATGTCACAGAAGAACGTCGTGTGACTTTTTAAAATCTGCATGAAAAAAGCGCTCCAGCGGCGTGCCATAACTTTGGGTTTCCGGCCGGTTTAACTGCAGATTAGCTGAACGTGTTCTTGTTGAAATGCTGAAATGTCGCGGTTCGGACGCTATTGAAGCAGGAGCATGAAAACTGCGAGCAGAGAATCCACAACATTAACTGTGTTTTACTCTGTATAAACCTCTACGCTGACGATTCCATCCTCTATCTGTGCCTTCAGAAAATGGGACGTCACAGCGATCGACCAGCAACGCAGAAAAGAAGACCATCAAATCAGAGCCAGAAGACTCCACATAGTGCCTCCTCCCTCACCGCTGACGCCCGTCTTCATTCTACTCACTCTTGACAGTATGCAGTTATTACCCGTCTATAGATACTAAGCAAGCACAGCCACAGTAGAGCCTTAACAACCGACGTTGCCTCATGAATAGCATTTATTTTTCTTTGACTTTATCTTTTTGTTTTTTTGTTTTGGAGAGTACTTGCCAAAGCACCTCGAGAGCTCGCCGAGAGGAACCTCGGTGCTCTGCAGGTCTTTGTGTTGACCACATGTAGTTTCGAGTGATGCGTTGCAGGCATCTGTAAACTCTTTACCTCTGCCTGGGAGTCGCTTTTGTTGCTTTCCGTGGACGGCCGGGGGTCAGGCTGCCGGGGCTGAATCTCAACTCCAGCCTGCGTTTAGAAGTGGAAACCTTGGCTTTGCTCCTGGTGACACTTCAGACGTTTTCCACATAAGTTCTAATTCAAGGTCTTGTTATATTTTTGTATTTTGTGTCTAAGGAAACCAAACGGCTTCAGCTTTGTCCACGTTCCTCCACCAACAGATTCAGTCGATCCATCCCGGTTTATGTCTAATCTGGCACCAGCTGAAGGGATCCCCTGGTTGAACATCTCCGACCTAGATGCATTGGCATTTGTACATTTTACAGCATGCAGAGAGCATTTGCAGCATTTAAACCACACCCACTCAGGGAGTCTGCACCATTTCATAGCACCATCTCTTCTCCTTCTTCATGTGGAGGATCTGTGGTGCAGCCACGTCAGCGTCGTTTTAGATCTTGGTTTCCGGGGCCGTGATTGCGTTTGTGTCCGGTAGCCTCTGGAGTGTTTGGATTCAAATATATACCCGTCCAACTGCCCGTGGTGCTGTTTCATTCATGGACCCAGTCAGAACTAGAAGATAAGGAGGGCGCTAGACTTTTATGTAGGTCATGAGGTCAAGTGTTGATGTATCCAACAGTCTCCCATCAGCTTCAGCTCTTCTTTGTGTTTAGTGACAGTTGGAAGACGAGGCACCGATTAATATCCTCGCTGTGAGGATGTTACGATACTGCTGGTGGCGTTTAGTCTAAAGCTAAAGGTCAGCGTCACCGAAGCAGATGGTGAAATTATGTAGACATCCATAATGGATTTTTAATGTTCTTGTAATGTCTTCTGACTTTCGAAGAAGCTGCATCAACTCCATGGGGATGAAACTTTACATCCAGCCACTTAGAAGTAAAACTGAAAGTTAATGTCGGATGTGGGGAAGGTTCAGATGCAGCCCCTGCAGCAGGTTGGTTTCACGTCGTTCACTTCAAAGGGACGAACAAGAATAGGTGGGACCAATCGCCCCTCACGCTCTTATCTTGTGTATATTTATGGGAGGTAATTTGCGACGAGGATGTACAGGATCTGTTGTGGAAGTAGCAGCAAGGGACCTCCGTCGTTCGTCTTGGCAGAGCGGCCCGGGCTGGCATGCCGGAGGCCCGGCTAATTGCTTCATTTCACTTTGTAATTTAGCAAAACACTGCTGTTGGAGCAGAACCACGCATCTGCAGACGGGGACTGTTTCAGGAATAAAGACGCTCGTGTGTTTTTGAGAAAAGACGCGGCGAAACGTTCCCGGCAGCTGCTGCAGAGACGTCACGTTTGCTGCTGTCGGAGCAGCAGCCTGTAAATACGGTAACAACACGGCCTAATCTGTCGAGCAGGGTTTATTTGTCCAGTGTAACTTTGCTGTAACTTTTGGTGTCAATAGTGTTTATGTATGTAGAGACGAAACGAAAAAACTTTTAAGTGTCACTGAGGAAAAAAAAACCGCCTGTGTGAACTTGTCGAGTATATAAAAACATGCTTTTAGCCTTTAGCTCTTAATCGTGTTTAATCCACCTGTGATGGCCGTCAGTGCACATTTCAAACGTGTTCTTGCTGTGTAGAGGTAGAACCATGACAGCTGAGTGTTTGTACGTGTTCTCCACATTGTGTAAATACATCTGTTTGGTCCAGAAAACTCCGCCCTTCTGCTTCCTGGACGTATTTTAGCCTCACTCAGAGACCAATGCAATATTTATGTGAGTAATAAGTCCGTTCGCAGACTAAACGCATCGTTTTGTCACGTGCTCAGTAACTGTATGTCTGTCACCCGGGTGGGAAGTCACCTGCAGCTCGTTGGGAAATGTTTTCTCACTTTTTGTGCACAGAGCACTGTAACTGTATTTAAAGACTCTTCACAAAGGCCCAGACCGGCGAGGACTTCAGGTGGAGGTCTGGTGGTGAAGCTGTCGCTGCAGCTGAACAGTTTTGATCCTGATGGGCTCAAACACGCATGTCGTCACCCTCACTGTTTATTGTAAAGTGATAGATTAGGCTTCACCTAGTTATGCACCTGTTTTTTAAACACTAATATATTTTATTTGTTATACAGCACATAAACATTAAACTTTATTTTTTGAACTCTATGGTGTTGTGCGTTTTGTTGTGTGAATCCACTTTAAACTTGTCTCCAGTCTTTTTTGTAATAAATAAAAATCCGCTGATCGCAGACAGACAACAGCATATGAGTTTTTAACTGACCTTTGATTTATTTAACAGAAATTAAGCGTACAAGAAAAACAGTTGTGGGTAAAACTAAGTACCCCATAATCACTTGTAGCACAAGGAACTTCTAGTAGATGTTTGATGTCTCCTGAGTTCATCCGTGCCTCCCGTGGTTCTGGAGGAATTCTGGTTTAGTTTGTCCAACTTTGCTTCGTTCACTGAGGTTTCATGGACGTTCATGTCTGCAGTTCTCTGTCCTGAATCTTTTCTACTCCCTGTTTGGGAGCATTAAACTTCAGATTGTTTGGAAATGGCTTTATAAGCCTTTCAAGATGAATGCTCAGCAGCAATCACTTCTCTAAGACCATTGCTGATATCTTTCCATCTTAGCCTTGTGTTACACACCAAAACATCTGCTTTTGTAGGTCTGCACAGCTGCTGCTGATCAGTTCATCTGTGACGATGAGCAGCAGCCGTCTGTAACTTACCCTCCTAAATCCTGTGGTAGCAGTGAGGGGTACCGCATTACTTTTTTGTTTTGTTTTTTACTTCTTTATTCTTGGATAAATAAGGGCAGAGAAAAAGAGTTGCGTGTTGTTGGTCTGCAGCTGCGTTCATGTTTGTGAGCCTTGGAGCTGCTTGGAAAGCTGGAGACGTGCTCAGCCGTGCTCCTGGAGCACCGATGGCTCGGTTTGGGATGGAGGAGAATCGCAGCTGAGCTTCCTTCAGACGCGTTTCTGGTTTTTTTGTCTAACGAATCCCTGCACAGGCCATTTGCATCAGCGTCACATCAACACATTGTGAAACTGGCTGGTGACTCACTCTGACGCAGGTCCTCTTCGCATGCCTCCCATCATCCTCTCCCTCCACCCCCTTCCCTCACACACACACACGCAGACAGATTTTCTCTGGAGAATAGCTCAGCTCATGAACGCCCACGCTCGGTGCTGTTCACAGTGGCAGCCCAGCTCCGACAGCCACCCCGCCCCTCCCCATCCTCCTCCTCTTCTTCCAGTGCAAGTCACTCATGATGATGATGATGATGATGTGTTGCTGTGGCAACGGTTGGAGGTGGGCGGCGGCTCCACAGGCGGTGGGCGGAAGCCAGCCGCTGAGCAGCGTGGGAGGGATCTGCCAAGCGCACCCATCACCCTCATTTTGAACGGAGCAGGAAGCTGACTGCTTTTGAGAAGGTGTGGGCGTCGGTGAATTATCACCTCTCCTCCCTGCAGCTTAGTTGGGGATCGCCTTGTTTGTCTTCCTTCTTTCCTTCCTTCCTTCCTTTGTTTTCTGGTTTACTCCTGTAATTGGTGAAAATGCACAAAACTAAACTTGAATGACTGCTTTTATTTTGACAAAGTGGCTACTTTGATGAGTTCCTTTTTTATTTTATACTAAAGATCCTTCCAGGGAGACTTGAGCACAATGTGAAAGACAGAAAAGTAGTGTTGTGGGAGGATGGATTATCTCTACATTTAAATTAAGAGCCCATTAAGGTTAACTAGTAAGAATGTCAGTATAACCTCATATGATTTCTGACTAAACAAGCAGCAGCTTTGAAACATGTTCATTTAATCCTAAATTTCTCCAAACTTAACTGTGCTCAAACCTCAAGGGGCATTTAGGCACATTAACCTTTAATCCCACTGATTTTATTTTTAGAAGCTCACAAAAGCTCAGCACAAAGCTCGCAAGATTGCAAACATACTGTGTATGGACCGCCAAACACGCTCGTTACACTTGAATAATTTAAAAACAAATATTCATGAAAATGATGAGTGGATTCCTGTAAAATAACGGTCATTTGGATGGAAGTCCCCTTTATATATCTGATCACGCGGAAATCAGGCAGAGTTGTTGAGGCCGAGCTCATGAGTGTTTCATGTCCAAGTTCAGAGGAGGCATTATTAGTCAGCTAATCTGTTTGTTTTATCCCACTTGAAGCTTCAGGTGGGCGGAGTTGCCTAAAAGATTCAGAGAAAGTCAGATAAGAACCTGCAAGATGCAAAAAAGTAAAGTGAAGCCACACAGCGGATATTTTCCAGTGAGTAATCTCTTTAGTAGGTCATTATTTTATGTTGGTTGCCAAACTCCACCCACACTGGCCACCAAGGAGGTCAAAACAAGCATCAAAGAATCCAATCTGACTCAGAAGAGCTGGAATCTTTAATATTCATCTCCTTAAAAAGATCCGTTTAAAATGCAAGTGACCTTAAGATATACAGGGGTTCTGGTAACACAGTTGGATATGTGGAAACACTTTGCTTTAGTTCTGCTTTTGTTCTGCTGCGTCCAGATGATGGCGCTGTTAACTAATGTCTCTAACAGAGTGCGTTTCTGCTGAGAAATGGAAACGTGTAGCTGCAGTACCAGAACAGTCCAGAAGATGTCAGTGGAGGGCAGCGCGTCACGTCAGGGTCAGCGCTTCACTTGCAGTTTTACAGCTCCACTTATACAGAAACATGCGTCACTGGCATCAAACTTCAACATGAGCTGGTTTTAATTGAATTCCTTCAGGAACTTTAGAAAAACAAAACAATAAGACTTTATGTTCAGGAACGAGCCAGATGCCAGCACTAAGAAATAATTAGGAATGGCGTCACACCATGGGGAAGACTATTATTAGACTTTCATTAGACCTAGGATGATTTCACAACATATTTGTTCAGGCAACAAGGGAAAAAAAAATATTTTTTGTTTGGCTTCCAAGCTGACAAGACATATCAAATTAATAAAAAAAAATTTAAATGGCAGAAAGCAAGACATTAAAGCACATTTTCACTGTATATTAAAAGTAATGAATTGTAAATGATGAATAATTAATCAATTATTACATAAATGGATATGTTTAGAAGATTATCTTAAATGAAAATAATTTAAAGGGGACATATTATGGAATAAAACCTTCTCCGGGTCATGAGGTTGTGGTGGTCATGGAGGGACTTCAAAAACTGACATCACTTTATGAGGGTTGCAAGGGCCATGTGACATCACAGACCCAGATCAAAGTGGCGTTATCCCGCCTCCACAGCTTTATCTACACCCTTCTCCACTCGTCTCATTCACGTGACTAGTTGTTTCTGAAGACGGTTTTGAAGCCCGTTTTTCTTCTTCAGCCACCTTAAGAGTTGTCATGGATGTGAAATCAAACAACTGAGACCAAAGTGGGTTTTTTTAACCAGACTAAAGTTGGACATTTTAATATGTGAATCAGTGGAGATTGACGCGGTTTTGCAGCCTCTAGCGGCCAGTCGAGGAACAGCAACCCAGTTCCACACGAGACTTAATAGGGGCGTGAGATGGTTGGTGTTTGGCACAAAACTGTGACGCTGACCTCAGAAGAGGCGTAACCATCGAGGAAAAAGGGGTGTAGTCAAGTGTCTGACCCCGCCTCCTAAAAACGACCTGCTGTAAATGGAGCTGGAAAAACACTGTAATCTGGAAAACCTCATTGTGTTAAATTAATGTCACATATATTTTATGAAGAAAATAATGTCAACTTTTGAAAAACAGACTCTTTTAAACATCCATGTTGTACATCTGAGTTACTTAGACCGGGCTTTATCAACACTAAAAACCATACTTGTTTTAACGTTTGAATCTTTAGATGGTTTTATTGGCAATAGTCGTGCAATAGTCGTATATATATATATATATATATATATATATATTATATATTATAATATAATATATATATATATATATATAATATATATATATATTATATATGCGTGTGTGTCTGTGTGTATGTTAGATACTTCCGCTCCTATCCTAAATCCTATAATGATTTGAATGATGAAGCTTTGTTGAAGATTTTTAAAAAATACGTTAAAAAGTGCACTTATGTTAGTATTTTGTTAATAATTGAAGCTAATCGCGCTAAAAGGATCCAAACAGGATACGACGGTCAAAACAGTAGGCGAGGCCGTTTCAGTGATTGACGGGCTGTCTCGGCCAATCAGATGCAGATATAGGATGCGCTCGTCCAATCAGACCACACGCCGTGAAAAGCTCGGTTGCGTCCCGGTTAGACATATTCCAGATTGAACCGTTACTCGACCGAGGAAAGCCGACGGCGTCGCCGGGAAAAGTCGCTCTCTCAGTGTGGTCTCAGCAGCCAGCCTCCTCAACCGGTTCGGCAATGTTTCACCTTCGGTCCGCGTTGGTGATCAGGGAGTTGCTCCAGAGTCCGCTGACAGTCAGAGCCAGAGCGGCGACCGCCGGCTTCAGCTCATCCGGGAAGGACGGCAGGTCGCCGGGCGGAGGGACGGCGTTGCCCCGGTGGAGAGCTCCGCAGCGGGCCGCCACAAGCTCCAGAGGGTTCTGCTCCAAAGGAGACGGCCACAATGATGCCGCCAAGGACTCCGCAACAGAAAAGTGAGTAGCGCGGTTTTAGGCCGTAGATAAGAACCACCAGAGGACTTAGGTGTTAGTCGGCCTACTCAGGTGCTGCTGGTTTGAAGCTAATGGTCGGAGAAGAACCAGGCTGGTCAAGGTCTTCACGGTGACAGAGATACCCACTAAAGTCACGCGCGAAAAGGGCAAGAAAAAGTCCGAAAATTGAAGCGCGTGTGATGCAGCGAGTCCCACATATTGCAGGTCGTGACTGTCAGCAGCAGCAGAGCTTTCAGGTTTCACCCACATCTACACATGACTCAGTGATGCTCTATACCAGAACCTGTTCCTGAAGCCAACGACACATCATGTCACCATAACAACCAAAGATGTCCCAGTAGGCCTGCAGTCCACGACCTTCACAGGTCAGTCAAGCAGCATCTGTGGAAGCACCCAGCTGCCTCCCGCTGAGGCAAGGAAAACAAAAACCTGGAAACCTAGATGATAGTACTCAAAACTGACTCGTGAAAATCAGACAGTGCTTTTGAATTCTGGTTCAACAGAATCATTAAATAAAAAAACTAAATGTTTCCATGGCGATGTGTGTTAAACTAAAGTGTGTCCATCTCAGGTGTCTTCAGTCAGTGTGACTGTTTAAAGGGTTAAACGTGGTCTCTGCTGTTTGGTATCGTGGTGTTCACCACACTGAACATGGACCAGAGAAACCAGGGGAGACAATTGTCTGAGGAGATCAGAAAGAACCTGCTAGACCAGCAAGTTAAAGACTAGAGGACCATCTCCAAGCAGCTGGATGTTCCTGTGAATACAGTTGGGAACTTCATTCAGACGTTCAGACTGCACAGGACTGTAGACAACCTCCCTGGACGTGGCCACGAGAGGACAACTGATGACGAACTGCAGAGGCAATAATACGAATGGAAAAGCAAAGAGTCCGGAACAACATCCAAAGAGGTTCAAGGTGAACTCCAAGGTCGAGGTCCATCAGTGTCAGATCACAGCATCCATCACTGATGGAACCACAGTGGACCACCGAGGAGGACTCCTGTGTTGGAAGAACGTCAGAACAAAACATGTTGAAGAACCAAAAAAGCTTCTGGTGGAATGTCCTCTGGACAGATGAGACAAAACTGGAGCTTTTTGACAAGTCGCATCAGCTCTATGTTCACAGATGCAAAAATGAAGTCATGGGTTCTTAAATTGCTGTCACTTGCTCATTTATTTACCCAGAACCTGATTTAGATGATACCAACTAGAAGACCTGGGAGCAAACAGGTGCAACTAGTGCTGCAAGAAGTAGTTTGTACTGGAAAATCAGATCAGCAGCAGCGAAACATAATCCTCTGCTGGTGGGATTCGAACCACAAATCTGTCCCGTCTTCCTGTTTTTTCCTGTGATTTTCAGGTGGAAGTCTCTTTAAAAAGTTTTCCTTTAGTCGTCTTTTCGGCCTCTTTCTGGTGTAATTAAGGCAGCTGTAGATGTAGAGACATTATGCAAAGATATACATCCGCTGCATTCAGACTTAAGTCGGGGTGTTTTTGGTGGGTACAAATAAAGAAATTAGTAATCGTCAGCTTCACTTGGTGACCTGCAGAAAGTAAGAATTCCAGATCAGCAGATGACGTATGAAGCTGCATGTGGTTAGAAACGTTCACTCGTATCAGAGTCAAAGATTTTACTACAACCAACGCTCTGGCTGCTGTTACCATGGCAACATAAGCACAGAGGGCTACGCGTCATTTGCAGTGTTGTTGATGAAGTCCAGCTGTAGAGTTTGTTTGACCACAGCATTCAAAGCTCAGCTCAGTATTTAAAGTTTAAATATTGTAGGGAAACAGAGACGTCACTCGTCCTGCGTGAAACTCAGACGTTGGGGGATCATTTTTGAATTTTTGCTGGTCCTGAGGTGATAGAAGTAAAGAGAGAAGGTTAAATTAGAGGTAAGCCTGAGTAAACCAGCTTATTCACGGCTGAAACTGTTCCAGGACACAGATGAAGACCCCTCTGGGTTTCCATGGTGATAAAATGCCTCATTGCCCCTCCAGGGCAGAACGGTCCCACTTGTTTCATGGACGATTTGCTTGAGCTAACAGCCCAGCTTAGCTGGCGGGTCGTCTGCAGCGTGTCGTCTTCTCCGGAGCGTCATTTCAGTTTCAGCGACAACTGCTGTATTCTCTGTGTTCAACATTTTAGATGTGTAAAAGAGTTAAAAAAGGCCCTGATAACAGCATAAAACCACACGGTTTGGAAGGTGTGTCAGCATAAATAAGAGATGAGACAGAAGCCGACAAAAATGAATGAGTTTTAACAACCATGAGCTGTCCCTCCAGCATGGACAAATCTGCTGATGTGATATTGAAGGCACGTGGTGTGACGTCCCCGAGGCCCAGCCGGCGCTCTGCTTCAGCTCCAGTCTGGTTACAGGGGTCCTGAGGCTGCGCTCCAGCTGGTAGCGGGTTAAAAACGTTGTTTCTGCAGCCTCCGCACCGCAGCTCGCGAGCTGGCGTGCCGCCCGGCAGCTGTCAAGGCCTCCAGGTGCAGATGAGTCAGTCCCACAGATGGATTTGTGCAGCGCCGCCTCTTGACACTCAAACACCAGTTTGTCATGACAGATGTGAGACATGAAACCAGCAGCATTGATCTCATCACAGAAATAGAGCAGATGCAACCGTATCAGAGCCAGACGAGTCAATAATGACAGCAGCAGCCAGAACGCCGGCTTTTAATTGAAATAAAACCCGGTGAAAAGAGTTCACAGACAAAAACCCCGGTATTCACCTGTCACAGCGGGGGACGGCTTAAACTCAAAGGTTTTAAATGGTTTTCTATGTTTCTGTAACTGAGAAGAAACAAGGTTTTAGAGGATTTCTTCAGCTCTCGTCCTAAACGGTTCAAAAAGTCTAAAAATAATAAGGAAAAAGCACAAGCATCAGCTGATTTGACTCCAGAGGTAAAGATCGCTTCAAAGGAAGGACACTTGTTGAATTAATTAATCTTTTAAAAAAAAAAAAAAAACCGTAGCCATAAACAGACACATCAATCATCAGCTTGATGATCCTGGCAGCTTCAGCGTCCCAAAGTGTCTGTGAAACAGCAGAAAATCAGAATAATCTCAGTTGACAATCAAGCAAAGCAGAGAAGGGAAACGGCACGCTGGCGTTGGGGTATTTGACTGTTTTTATTGGAGATTTCAGCTCCTGCGGGTCAGAACCCAGCACAAACCACCTCCAGAGGCAGCGGTTCTGCAGAGACGCGTCTGCGCTTCACGCTTTACTTCGCACGTCCTGATGCAGGTCTGCAGCTGCACGGCTCACTTTTACAAACACTGAGAAGGAGGGGCGGAAAAGAGGGCGCACTAACGAGAGCAGCTGAGGCAGATTAATGAGGCCCGTCCAGATGTTGAGGCCTCGCCGACCCGCCGAGGCCGCCAGCTGCGATACCGCTCACTAATCTGTTTAACCAAACGAGCGTCACGGCCTCTTGCTGCTGAACCCCTCCTCATGATCTTGTTTCTATCGCAGCATCCCAGGTCCATGAGGTGGAGTTGAGGTTTGTTTGTAACTTCAGGAACAATTTAACGTTCCACTGTGTCCTGTTCTGACATTTCTGACAGATGACCATGAAGCGTATTAAATAAATCCAATACGTTGTGCTGGTTTGTGTTGGTTTTCTTTCTCTCATGCATTCAAGGTTTTAATAGTCTGAATATTTGTGTTTTTAAGGTGTTGATGTGTCTTTATTCTGTGCACCTGTTGGTGCTGCAGCTGATGGATTTACTGTAAAAGTCTGTTACTAATTCAGAATTATTCCCTCTGCCAACTCTCTCCCTGTCGTTGATCTGCTTGATTTGCATTTGTAAGTATGTTTCTATTGTTTTTCTTCATCACTATTTTAGTTTTAGTGACTGTTACAAACCTGTTTTCCAGTAGAAGTAGAAGGTTTTCTGCAGAAAGCCGACAACCGCTTTACCTTGACACGACCCGTCTCCCCCAGCGGCTGCGCTTAACCCCCTCCTCTGTCCATCCCTCCATCCTCCCTCATGTCTTCTCTCTCACACACACACACACACACACACACACACACACACACAGTGAAGTCCTCTCCCTGCCGGCATTAACCAGGCCAGAGGTGGACCACGCCAGCAGATGCCGGCCTGCTAATTAGAGCCGTTCGTTCATACTGTTCCACTGAGGATGAAAGTCAGGATTCCTGCAAGATTAAAGCCTCAAAACTCAGAATTTGAAACTTTTTTTTTTTGTTTTTTTTTTTTATTTAAAAATTATAGAGACACAGTACAGTCATGTGCAAAAGTTAGTACACATGTTATTGTGAAAATATGAGCTCGGATTTTCTCAGCAGCAGTTCATTCAGTGTCACCAGAGTTGAGTTGAGGTCTGGACTTTGACGGAGTAATGGTCCAGGACTTTGACCGGGCCATTCCAGAACCTCCAGTCTTTTCTTCTCAGTTATTATATAGAGATGTATACAGAGGAGCTCATGGTCCGGTCACTGAGGAACCCAGACCAGCATCCCTCCACCACCGTGCTTGACAGTGGGTCTGAGGTGTTTCTGCTGAAACATGGTTCTGGACTGGAAGACCAAACATCCCCACTTTGGTCCAGAAGTCTGCTGGTTTGTTTGCATGCAGGTTTGTGAGCATCAGTCATGCTTCCACGTTCCTTTTATATTTATTTCTCCTGGAAACTCTTCTAAACCGACCGTCCCCGTTCCGTCTTCTTCTAGATCTGCTGTCGTGGATTTTAACATCTGACATGCTCTGCGAGGCCTGCAGGGTCTCAGATGTTTAGTATTTCTCTGGACATTGCACAATTGTCTTGTCATCAGTAAGCTTGTTTGTGACCGTCGATCAGATTATTAATGGTTTTATTATAGTTCATAGGTTTACAATAGGGTGTTCTAACTTTTGCACATGACTTTAAAAGCACTTTAAAGACTTACACTTAAGAAAACCCAGCAAGAATGAGCTGCTGACTCTGTTCCTGACTTTCATCTTTGAGTCTTTGACTTTTGAACCTTGAACTTAATAAACGCTGGAAAACCGTCAGCTGGACAGCAACGAATGTTTCTCCCTTCAGCCTGGTCTCCGGATGATCTTGTGTTTTTGTTCTTCAGCAGCAGGGCTCAGAAAAACCCTCCAGCTTTATTCATTTATTGGTTTCCTTTTACCTGAAGTCAGCTGCTGCTGATCTTTACTGTCGGGTCAACGGATTCCTGAATCCAGACGCTCTGCCTTCAGTTGACTCTGACGTCCTTTCAGCGGTGCAACATGCCGACTTAAAGCCCGTTTTCATCCGCTACAGTGGCTGCTGTGTTAAACCCTCCCAGGAAGGTGGTTTTAGGTTTGTGTTACATTTTTATTGAGGACTCCAGTCGCTGGCGTCGGCCGTCGACGTGGCTGCTTCAAACACTACAAATGCTGAAACTAAACATTTCCTCCGTTTTATCTCTGCTCCCCGCAGAGCGGAGCAAAATCAAGCTTCCTTTCAGACATCCTGTCATGGTACGCACGCGGTGCTCCCATAATGCTTTGCAGAACACTGAGCCTGGGGACTCAGAGCTTTGCACAAATCCTATTTGATGTAGATATGAATCATCGCTGAGAGCCTGGTGTGAGCCGGGCGTCCCGTTGGCCTCCTGACACGCTACTGACGCGCTACTGACGCTCCCCCCAGAGACGACATGTCGTGGAAACGCAGCCTGAATACCAGCCGGGTCACAGCGCTGCAGGGCCAACAACCAGGACCAACAACCAGGACCACATTTGTACTTGGACTTTTGGAAACTGCCTCATTATAACCTTTGTTAACAGTTAATGTGAACGGTGATTTCTGCCCACTCAGAGTCTGCGTGGGTTTGCAGCAGGAGACCGGCCCGTCCCTCGGCCCGTCCCTCGGCCCGGTCTCAGGCGCTTCAGCGAGCCTGAGGCGTGGCAAACCTCCACCTCTGTGTGAACGAGGACGCCTGTGAGGCAGCGTCCACGTCGCCTCTGCATGTCTCGTTGAACACACAAGTGTGCGTTCTGCTCGTGCTCACAAACGTTAAACGTGAAGCAGGAAGTCACATGCTTGAGTTTGAACGAGCCGAATGAGCATGTGGGTTTTGGACAGTCCTGGCTGGTATTCATGCACAGACTACCTTCACTCTGCTCCGGCCTCGTGGCAGCTGCTGGACTCGTGGAAGAGTTTGACATGAGTAATAGTCTCTGTGACAGCGTCAGACTTTTTCACAGGTTCTCCCGCTGATGTAGGCCAGAGCAGGGTATTCCCAGTTATTATCTCAGCCTCTCCTCGCAGTGTAACAGCCTCTTCTCCTCCTCCTGCTGCAGCTCCCCTCCTTGTTGCCACCACAGCAGGCCTGGCCTGGCTTCTCTCACGTTTCTCCTGTGTTTTTCTTTGTGCTTCCTGCAGGAGAAGGAAGGCAGGCATCCTGCCCAGCCTGGAGGACCTGCTCTTCTACACCATCGCAGAGGGCCAGGAGAAGATCCCTGCACACAAGTTCACCACTGTGAGTTCACAAAGTCAGTGTCTGAAGGTCTTAAAACTGCATCGGCCAAAGGTAAAGTCTTTGAGGTGCCAAAATATCTTAAAACTAGAGACTAAAAAACCACCGAAGGAGACAGAAACTACGGCAAAGATGCAGATGTCAGGTCGGTCTGACCAGGTGGTGGCTGCTCGAGGCTGTTGAGCACGGCGGCGGGATACGCTGGAACGGAGTGATGAGGATGGTGGTGCAGCCAGTCCAGCCAGCATTTAGTAGCTGGTGTGCTTGTGTCGCCGTTCAGCCGGACTTTCACCATCCTCCTGATGGATCGTTCCGGTTGAGTTTGCAGCCATCCTCACCCCCGTCTGCTTTGACATTTCCTGCTGCATTCATTTTCCCCCACGATGCCTCTGTCACTACCTCGCGGGTTTGGCGAGGTGGAATAAAGGCGTGACAGAGCAGGAGGAGCTGGCTGTGGGAGGTGGGCTGAGTGATGGCTGCTGAGAACAGCTGAAGCATCAGGATCGTTACTTATCTTATCACAACACTTTAAAAACAATGAACACCAAGGGAACGTGGTAAAATAACAACACATTTATATTAATTTCATTTTAAAGGTAGGAAATGACTCTGCTTTGTTTCTTATGGATCCCTCGTAGTAATTCATCCTGGTCAGCTGTTGACGAGTCGATGTTCAAGGCTTGTTGCTTTATTGATCTATGCTGTCTCAACCCCCCCACCCCCACCCCACCCACATCCACAGGCTCTTAAAGCTACGGGACTTCGCACAGGAGACCCCCGGCTGAAAGAATGCATGGAGATGCTTAAAGTGACGTTGAAGACCACCTCAGACGGAGCGCTGGACCGACACCTCTTCAAAAAGTCAGTATTATTCTGTTAAAACATTTAGAAGGCTTCTTTAGTAATGCCATTCTTTCTCTTCCATGTTTATCGTCAACATTAAAATTTGATATCCGTCTGGAGAAGAATTATTAATGCTGCTCAGGGACCTCTGCACGTCCCGCAGCAGAAAGGGTCACTGGCTGCTGCTGAATTATTCATCACGCCTCAGTTTGCACGGCAGCAGCAGCTTGTGCAGGTTTTCATCCTGCTGGATCATCCAGGAGCAAGAAAAATGTGATCGCTTCATCTCTCGGTGTAACAAAAAGGCAGCCTTCATCAGCAGCAAACACTCCCAAATGTCAGGGCAAGGATTTGACATTTTTACAGATTCTTATCCTTCCATCATTCTGGCAGTGATGCTAAAATCATTCCAGTATGGGGGCAGGTCAAAGACGGCCTCCGGTGTGTTTCATAATAAAAATCTAGAGACATAAATACGGTGTCTATTTGTCAAAATACAGCTGACCGTATGTGGTACCTCTTTTAATTATTTGTATTTCATAATAGTATAAAATATCTCTCTGAGGAAAGCTGAAGCCCTTCCCTCTGGCTGAGGCTCCACCCCCTCCCAGGTGGAGCATCTTAAAGACAGCGTAGAGAAGGTGACAGCTTGGGAGGAGGCAGCATGTCGAGTCTGGGCATATGACAGCTCACCAGGGAACAGAGCCCAGCGCCGGCTGCCGCTGGCCTGGATCCATCACTTCCGCTCCCTCGGCTTATTTATAGAGCTCAGCCTGGGAGCACGTGACGGGCGGGGGAGTGCAGCGTGTGCTTCTCCCTGCAGGGATTAGACCAGGTCTGATAGCTGAGCCTCAGATCTGTGGGCTGCCAGAGATGCACAGCTTCTGTGTCGGCCTTACGTGGCGTCATGTGATTAGTGCAGCAACCCTCCTCCTTAATCACCTGTATGAAGAGGATCAGCACGAAATCTGGAAGTCCTGACAGCAGCTGATACAGGCACAATAAACCAGATGTTACATGGTATTGAAACACGCTGAAATTGTATGTTTGTATTGTTTATTGTTAGTCCATGATGTGACGCAGCAGCTGTCCAAAAGCTGCAGCGGTTGCTGGATCAGCACGTTCATCAGAGGGAGTCGGAGTCTGAGAGATCCGTGAGGTCTTTGAACGCTGAACCACTCATCACTTTATAAATAACCTTGTCCACCTGCAGGATGAGACGTCCTTGTTGACAGGACTGTGGTCTTGGAACGGGAAACGTTCCTGTTAAATCCTCAGTGGCCCACCACAAAGTCTTTCTTCAGGGGCAGTGGCGTCTTCCTCCTTCATGGTACCAATTATTGTCTGCTCTCCTGTCTTAGATGCGTCCAGAGCAACATCGTCCTGCTCACTCAGGCCTTCAGGAAGAAGTTCGTCATCCCAGACTTCCAGCCGTTCTGCGCCCACATCGACGACCTCTATGAAAACGCTAAGAACCTGTCTGGAGGTCAGGTACGTGGAGGCCGCTGCAGATATGCTGCGGGGACAGTGTGCAGGTGTCCCAGGAGTCCAGACTGATCCCATGTTTCTGCTCGTTGTTTTTGAACCCTTCTGACCCTTAGAGGAGTGAGAAAAGTGTTGAAACCGGATTTTGTTTCCTGTGTCAGGTGGCGGACTACATTCCTCAGCTGGCCCGCTTCAGTCCGGACCTGTGGGCCGTCGCTCTGTGCACTGTCGATGGGCAGAGGTACGATTTCAGGGTCTGGCTCCATGACAGGTCCAGCAACAGATGTCACATTGTTAGAAGCTGAGTCGACTGACTTTTCTAAAATGACCAAGTAGGCGATGTTCTGGACTGCAGATGGTCGCTTTACATCAGGACACGAAGGAAGAGAAATGACAAACGACTCTTGTAAACGCTCACACGAGCAGTTTTGTGACATGTCGACTGGATTTGTAGTTAAAGAGATGAATAAATGCCTGAAAATGTGCAAGTAAACCGTCTCTCTCTCTCTCAGGCACACTGTCGGCGACACCAAAGTTCCCTTCTGTCTGCAGTCTTGCGTCAAACCGCTGAAGTACGCCATCGCCGTTCACGACCACGGCACCGAGTACGTGCACCGCTTCATCGGCAAAGAGCCCAGCGGCCTGAGGTTCAACAAGCTCTTCCTGAACGAGGACGGTGAGGACGCAGCGCTCACACAAAGCTCTCCTCTGTCTCACATGTGCGTGACGGAACCTGTGTCGCATACCGAGCAGATCCAGCTGGTGGCCCGGTTGCCATGGTGCCGGGGTTCGTGTGTTACTGAGACCTGGAATGACACTTGATAAGGTGAAACGCAGGGAGCTGCCGGACGCCGGCTCGGCCCGGGGATTCCTGCTCCTGACGGGTCTGAAGGTCTGTTGTCCGCGTGGACGGGCCGACATCCGGGCCACAAACGGATCTGTGTTAATACTTGAACAGTAGTTTTCTGAAGCGGATGCTCGTCTCTCCGCCCAACCGTGTCAAGGGCTCCGCCTGAAATCCAGCTCTGGGTTTTATTTCTCCAAATACTTCAACAATAAATGCCAACTTTTATATGCGATCATTTGTTTTTAAACTACAGCTGGTGTGTTTTTGGTCTTTGCTGCTACTGTTTTACATCTTAAAAAAGATCTTAATGATAACAAAAGCAGCTTTCAGCTTCCTAAAACGCTGCAGGCTTCATTTGTGGGCGTCGCCGGTGAGCTGAGGTGTTGGTTCTCGGCCGGAGTCGGGTCCCCGGAACCAGCGCCTGGGAAGCAGTTGTTTTTGAAAAGAAAAGCGTGTGAGAAAGTGTCCGGTTTCCTGCCGCTGCTGGTGTCAGACGGAGCGGCGACGCCGCTGCTGAGTGGTTTGTTTTTACAGGAGCGTCGCTGAGTTTCCAGCATTGTTCTGCTGCGTTGTGTAAGACGTCCAAACACCGCGGCGGCCTGCTGGCGTTGCCTCCCTCGCCACTCCGACAGATCCACACGCCGTCTTTTTGTGTTTTAACTGAATGTTTCACTTCGACTGTTTCTCCTGATGTCTGAAGCTTTGTGTTCGCTCCGGCAGACAAACCCCACAACCCCATGGTCAACGCCGGCGCCATCGTCTGTACCTCCCTCATTAAGGTACGATACACTCAGAGGTTTTATTTTCATATCCTTTTAGTTTCTATTGTTCTGATGCGTGTTTTCCTGTGGTAAAATGATGTTTCCGGCAGATTATTGCAAACGGGGAGATTAAGGTTATAGATAATCGTGCTGAAAGGGGATTTGGTCGAAGGCCGCGTCACTCAGACATGTCGTGGGCGGAGTTTCTTCTGCTCAGGTCAGGTCTAACGGTTTTAATCACAGAAGTGTTTCTGTCACTGCAGCGTTTGATTAAATATCCGAGCCAGGTTCTCCCCCGCCGGTGGACACTCCAGAGCCCCACCTGCTGATTGTGAGACTTAAATGCTCCAAATGTCACGTCCCTCCTGGAGTGGCCGCCGAGGATCCGCAGGAGTCCAGGAGGGTTTCTCAGACTGCAGCGGAATCGCAGAACCACATTCATCCAGATGGAGATGGCTCAGGTCTCGTGAGAAGCCTCCGAGGACTGGAGATCAGACCGAGTCAGGAGCTCTGAGGATGTTCATGAAACTTCCTTCACGTGGTTTCTTCAAACAAAATAATTTCTAGGCAGGACTTGTATTTACGTAACAAAGACACAGACGTCAGTACACGCATTTATAAATTACAACGAAGAATATTACAAAACATCAAACAAAGCAGTGTGAGACGCCTTCAGGGTCCGGATCTCGTCCTCGGGTGTTTCTCACGTTTCTGCCGCCCTCCCGCGGCTCTCATCCGACAGTGAGACTCGTTCCGAGTCGGAAAACCTGAATACAAACTCCACGGAGCTGGATCGAACCAGAAGCTCCTGTTTGTTTATCAGTCAGGTTTTAAAGCTCCCAGCAGCCGTTATGTTTTGTTGTAAGAACCTTAGATGGATGGACAGATGACCAGGGAGCACTTTTTACACTTTTTACACTTTTTACCTGAAAATGACAGAATTCCTTTATAATCTGCAGCTTGTGAGGTGTTTTGCTATCACCTGCTCCGAGTCGCAGCCCGTCACAGCGATGCTTAATGTGTTCATTGATGAAGCAGTGATTGTCTGCATATGTAACGTACCTTGTCGAGGCTCGTCGTGTGGTTTATGTGTTGTTGCATATTTTTCCAGCATTAGGATCTTTGGGAAATTATGACCGCAGCAACAGGTCAAAGACGTTGGTAATTCCTCCTCTTTAATTACTTCCCCTCTTTGGTCTGGATTTGTGAACAGCTTTAGCCTCCACATGGCTGTTTGAGGAATGTTTAAGTGTTGCTTTGATATTTTTCACCCTCATTCTCCAAACTGTTTATAAAGCTGGATTATAAACGGTACAGCTCTGATTTCATTCTCCATTCAGCTGCAGAGAAGCTCTTGTTGTTTAGTTTTTGTTCTCATTTCGTCAACGGAACCTTCACGGTTTTACCAGTAATTTGATTGTGATCACACTGCGGCGCCTCGACTGCAGGGCAGCTGATCCGCTTTGGTGCTCGATGTTAATGGGAATTATTGGAAACTTGAACCTCATCATGTCCAGCCAGTTATATAAAATAAGTTTTAAAAAACAAATGAACCCTAAAGACAGTCAGTTCAGTGCTTTTCAAATTTCTAAAATAATCAGTTTAGAAGCTTCAAGTCACCGACAACTTTTATAATATCCGTCCTTTTAACTTCATCAGATTTATGTGTAAAACAGCAACTATGAAGGGAATCGCAGGACTGGAAGGAAACTCGTCAGGAACCGGATATCGTTACTCTGACTTGTAGACGATGTGGCTCGCAGTGTGACGTCAGCTTGATCTGGACCCACCAGAACGTGTCTAGAACATCACCCCACTGACCCACCAGAACATCTAGAACATCACCCCACTGACCCACCAGAACGTCTAGAACATCACCCCACTGACCCACCAGAACGTCTAGAACATCACCCCACTGACCCACCAGAACATCTAGAACATCACCCCACTGACCCACCAGAACGTGTCTAGAACATCACCCTACTGACCCACCAGAACATCTAGAACATCACCCCACTGACCCACCAGAACGTCTAGAACATCACCCCACTGACCCACCAGAACGTGTCTAGAACATCACCCCACTGACCCACCAGAACGTCTAGAACATCACCCCACTGACCCACCAGAACGTGTCTAGAACATCACCCCACTGACCCACCAGAACGTGTCTAGAACATCACCCCACTGACCCACCAGAACGTGTCTAGAACATCACCCCACAGACCCACCAGAACGTGTCTAGAACATCACCCCACTGACCCACCAGAACGTGTCTAGAACATCACCCCACTGACCCACCAGAACGTCTAGAACATCACCCCACAGACCCACCAGAACTGTCTAGAAAAATCATCCCATGACCCACCAGAACGTCTGTAGAACATCACCCCACTGACCCACCAGAACGTGTCTAGAACATCACCCCACTGACCCACCAGAACGTGTCTAGAACATCAACCCAAAGACCCACCAGAACGTCTGTAGAACATCACCCCACCAGAACATCTAAATCCGTCCAACGTTCCCCGGGTGGCTGCAGAAGCTCCACTTTCTTTGATGTTTTTCATTCGTTCACTTTTCTTTCACAAAACCAGACGCCTGAGTGGATTAACAGTTGTTTCACCATCTCCAGCTAGTCTCCCACTCTAATCTGAGCTCATCTGATGTCATGACTGAACGGCCTGTTCTCCAGCGGTGGCACCAGTAGTGATGTCAGCTGTGCTCCCGTCCTACTCTAATATAGACTGATAAACTCATTCAAACATGGTTTAGTTGGTGTCTGAACGGAGATGCACTTTTATGGAACCTGTGACTGCTTCTGTTTGTGTTTCAGCAAGGTGCCAGCAACGCTGAGAAGTTCGACTACGTGAGTACGACCAGTCGGTTTAGATCAGGGTAGATTTATCTGCAGAGCACTTGTAAATAAATGAGTTAATTAGCTTTTTGTTCTTACATGGAAGCAGAAGAGCTTGAAGTTAGTTTTTTTTCCTGGATCTTCTGCTGCTCTCTGCAGGTGATGAACTTCATGAACAAACTGGCAGGAAACGAGTATGTGGGCTTCAGCAACGCCACGTGAGTTCAGCAGCGCCGCGCTGCAGAGACGACACAGAGCTGTGTTTTTTTATGAACGACGTTTTCCTGCACAGCAGCTTTCAGTGTTTACGTAACACAGCTGAGTCACGATGTTCTCCGTGTCCCAGATTCCAGTCGGAGCGCGAGTCTGGAGACAGGAACTTCGCCATCGGCTACTACCTGAAGGAGAAGAAGGTGAGGAAGCAGCCGGGATCGGCCCTCTGCCCAGTTTACGTGCAGCAGCAGATACAAGTATTTGCTGTTGTCTGAGAGCGGGTTGATGGGTGGAGCCGTGACAGCAAAGCAGCAGGTCTGTTACTGACTGTCAACTGTCCTTCCAGTGTTTTCCAGAAGGGACCGACATGACCTCCATCCTCGACTTCTACTTCCAGGTGACGAGTTCAGACAAACACTGTCATGGTTGATGATGCTGACTGATTTTTATGATGAAATGCTCAAGTTCGGCTCACGTTCTGGCTGCTCATCGGCGCTCGTGAAACCAGCTTTTCCTTTGTCTCCATCAGCTGTGCTCCATCGAGGTGACCTGTGAGAGCGCCAGCGTCATGGCGGCGACGCTGGCCAACGGCGGTTTCTGTCCAATCACAGGAGAGCGTGTGCTGAGCCCCGAGGCGGTGCGAAACACTCTGAGCCTGATGCACTCCTGCGGCATGTACGACTTCTCCGGACAGTTCGCCTTCCACGTCAGTATCTGCACTTGCTTTTCACCTCTGGTTTCCATGGAAACGCTGGGAAGTTTGAGTGACCGTTAAATCACATGTGAAGAAGTTCCTCCGTCTGTTCCAGGTGGGTCTGCCGGCTAAATCCGGCGTCGCCGGGGGGATTCTGCTGGTTGTTCCCAACGTGATGGGCGTCATGTGTTGGTCTCCTCCGTTGGACAAGTTGGGCAACAGCGTGAGAGGCATCCAGTTCTGCACGGTAACCGCCGCCGCATCGCAGCCTGTATTTGTTCTGGCAGGAGTTTGTGAGGAGCTGAACAACAGAAGCACTTAGTTTTGAGTTCAGTGATTCAGGTCTGGTTTTAGTCTGAAACAGTTCTCCTCCTCCAGGACCTGGTTTCCCTCTGCAACTTCCACAACTACGACAATCTGAGGCACTTCGCCAAGAAACTGGATCCTCGCAGAGAAGGAGGAGACCAGAGGGTGAGTCACATTCTCAAACACCTTCAGCAGAAGGTTTGAAAGTCTGGAAACGTTGGAGGAGCCGAATCCACCGCATCTCGTGCTGGACATCATCTGTTCTTTATCTCTCAAAGTTAAAACTGTTCCTGCTACTTGTTCACGTCCATAAAAACGTAAACTCTTAGCAGGTTCATCCGAGCGTCGCCTCCTCCTCCTGGATGTTGAGCTCTTCTTCTTGTGTTTCAGGTGAAGTCTGTGATCAACCTGCTGTTTGCGGCGTACACCGGAGACGTGTCGGCGCTGAGGAGGTACCGCCACCTTCACGTCCAGCATCTCTTCATCTCTGCAGCAGCTCTGAGTCAGACTCTTGAGTTCGTAGAGGCTGTTCTGGTGTAAACGTGTGTGTGTGTGTGTGTGGGTGTGCAGGTTTGCGTTGTCCTCCATGGACATGGAGCAGAGGGACTACGACTCCCGGACGGCGCTGCACGTGGCGGCTGCTGAAGGTGAAGCAGCGCGAGGACGTTGTGTTAATGCTGGAGCTCAGTGTGTTTTTATCGATGAAGCTGATGTGTGTGTGTGTGTGTGTGTGTGTGTGTGTGTGTGCGCGCTTCAGGACATGCTGAGGTGATCCGGTTCCTGCTGGAGGCCTGCAAGGTCAACCCGGTTCCCAGAGACAGGTACACAGAGTCGCCGGTCCCGGCCCAGAGCCCAGAGTTTCCTCAGATCGTTTTTTACTTCAGTTTCTTTTAAGTGGTGACGCAGCAGCCTGTCAGTGGAGCTTGTGACCGTTAACGGCTGTGTGTGTGCACGTGTGCGCAGGTGGGGGAACACGCCGATGGACGAGGCGGTGCACTTCGGCCACCACGACGTGGTGACCATCCTGCGCGACTACCACACCCAGTACAGTCCTCAGGACACCGGCACCACCAAGCAGAGCGCAGACAACCTGGACGGGATGCTGTGACGGAGCTGGCCGCCGCCGCAGGACGCACCGAGGTCAGACGTGACGCGGCTGCCTGAGCGACGCGTCAGAAATCCTGCACACAAAGGATTTAAAAAAAAAAAAAAAATCCTTCCAAATCAGATTAGATGAACAACGATCCTGAAAAGCTCCTTAAACACGAGCAGCCGCCGGTCCTGCAGTGTACTCCTCGTAGATTTCGTTGGCGTATCTCATAAAGTATATAAATATTTTTATTCTCTTCCTCCTCCTGTGCGCTGGCGTCGGATAAGTGACGGTGTTTGACTGCAGCTGCTGAACGAAAGCAGATGTTCAGAGTAGTTTTATTGTGAAGAGATGAAACAGGAAGCAGCAGGCGCGTTGGGCGGCATTGAACCCTCCTCTTCATCTTCATCATCACGGCCGTGCAGCTGTTCATGTGGTATTTATTCATGTATGTAAAATGAACTGTACGTGAGTGTGTGGACTCTGAAATCACTCGTTTTATTTGTTTCCAGTCAAACTGGACTTTTCTTTTCTCCGCTGCGGTTCGACCAATGACTGAGTGTTTCTGTAACGTCGGGAGCCGACGCGAGCCGACGCGAGTCGACGAGCGAGCCGAGGTGAACCGACGAGAGCCGAGGGTGAACCGACGCGAACTGACGCGAGCCGAGGTGAACCGACGCGAGCCGACGCGAGCCGAGGTGAACCGACGCGAGCCGAGGTGAACCGACGCGAGCCGAGGTGAACCGACGCGAGCCGAGGTGAACCGACGCGAGCCGAGGTGAACCGAGGCGAGCCGACGCGAGCCGAGGCGAACCGAGGTTTCACGATCGCTGAAGGAGTTTGTACATATCAGACGTGACACTGCCAGACTGTAAAAAACACCACGTTTCTGCTTTCGTTCGTTTGAAAGAGTTCCAGCTCAGCGTGACGGAGGACACTCAACAGGGAAAACCTGACAAATGAATCTGGACAAGTCCTCAGAAATAAAACCGAAGCATGTGTTGTTATTTACACACCACTGCTCTTTAATTGCTTCGGAACAGCGTTTAAAAGCGGTAAAACACCTTGACGTCTTTCATGTTTCCACCAAATCAGCTCAGTGTTCATTTACTGCACCCACACTTCTAGTACTTACTTTTCCTAAACTTTAAATCAGTTTGTTAACCTGCAAGTTGCACTTAAGAAGAAAATAAAAGATAATTTTAACACAGTGACTGATGACAGGAGTTGATATCAGGAAATCACAGGACCTCCTTAAACGTCCTGGGGGGGGTTTCCAGAAGGGAGCCGGCGTTGATAAAAATAACATTAACAACTTTATTAGGCATTTAAAGTTGCATTGGTAGTTTATTTTTGTCACATTTGCTGAAATTAGCACTGCGTTCCAATAATATTACATAACGTAGGTAATTTGAGAAACATTCTGCTCCTTTAGCGCCACCTGCAGCTCGCAGTGCAGTTTACAAGTTTCCACCGCTCCCGTTGCAGCTCCTCCAATCACAGCCAGGGGGCGTGTTTGTCAACTGCCAGTCACAGAGTTCATTAGTGAAAGAAGTGTGAAGCAGGTGAGCAGATGTGAAGTGAACATCTGGAGCAGCGGCTGTTTCCAGGTCAGAAATAAACTGAACCGTGTCTCCAAACGAGAGCGACTGAACATATTTATATTTGTACATGAGACCAAATCGGTTCTGACTGATTTTATGACGAACATTTGTCATTCCACACGTTTGTGTCTAAACTTTCAATTTAATTCCTTCAGTTATTTATTAATCTATTGTTTATTTGATGTTGAAAAAGAATAATTGTTGAATGTATTATGTTAAAAAATTAGAAAAACACTCGTATCGGATCAGTACTCGGTACCACGATACTCAAAGTATCAGAACCGTTACTGGAAAGGAAAAAATCCTCCGTGAGTCATAAAAACGTCTGACGACGAATCTGCTCCACGCTTCAGTTCACGAAGAAGACGCCGCTGCTCGACACCGGCTGTCTAGAGGCTTTTAACTTTGTCAAAGTGGCTTTAAAGCTTTCAAGTGTTCCTGGTTCTTCTGCAGAACCAGAAACTCGATCAGGGTTTGTTTCATTCACGTCTTCTACTTCTTTTACTAAGTTTGTGGACAGATGTAAGTCAGAAGGTTCCAGTTTAAACATAAAACTTATTCTACCTGCTGGAGACGCAGACTTCACTTATAAATTATTTGTAATAAACATGCAAATAAAAAGTGGAAATGGAAGAAATAAAATTGACATTTTGAGCAGATAACCACCAGGACGCTGTTCCGGTTCTCCATTTAAACCTTCAAAAAAACAAAAAATGTTTCCTCTGTTGACTGAACTCGAGTCAGTTTTAAGTAAAGCTGTAACAAAAAAGGTGTGTGTGAGAGAGAGTGTGTGTGTGAGAGAGAGAGTGTGTGTGTGTGAGAGAGAGTGTGTGTGTGTGTGTGAGAGAGAGTGTGTGTGTGTGTGTGAGAGAGAGTGTGTGTGTGTGTGAGAGAGAGAGTGTGTGTGTGTGTGAGAGAGAGTGTGTGTGTGTGTGTGAGAGTGTGTGTGTGGTGTGTGAGAGTGTGTGTGTGTTTGTGAGAGTGTGTGTGTGTGTGTTTGTGAGAGAGAGTGTGTGTGTGTTTGTGAGAGAGAGTGTGTGTGTGTGTGTGAGAGAGAGTGTGTGTGTGTGAGAGAGAGTGTTGTGTGTGTGAGAGAGAGTGTGTGTGTGTGTGTGAGAGTGTGTGTGTTTGTGAGAGAGAGTGTGTGTGTTTGTGAGAGAGAGTGTGTGTGTTTGTGAGAGAGAGTGTGTGTGTGTGTGTTTGTGAGAGAGTGTGTGTGTTTGTGAGAGAGAGTGTGTGTGTGTTTGTGAGCGAGTGTTTGTGTGTGTGTTTGTGAGAGAGAGTGTGTGTGTGTGAGAGAGAGTGTGTGTGTGTGTGTGAGAGAGAGTGTGTGTGTTTGTGAGAGAGAGTGTGTGTGTGTTTGTGAGAGAGTGTTTGTGTGTGTGTTTGTGTGTTTGTGAGTGTGTGTGTGTGTGTGTGAGAGAGAGTGTGTGTGTGTTTGTAGGCGTGTGTGTGTGAGTGTGCGAATGTATGCGTGCGCGAGAGTGTGTGCGAGTGTATGCGTGCGCGAGAGTGTGTGCGTGTGTGAGAGTGTATGCGTGCGCGAGTGTGTGAGTGCGAGTGTATGCGTGCGCGAGTGTGTGAGTGCGTGTGTCTGTGTGAGCGAGTGTGTGTGTGAGTGTGTGTATGAGCGAGTGTGTGTGTGTTGTGAGCGAGTATGTGTGTGTGTTTGTGAGCGAGCGTGGGTGTGTGTGTGTTTGTGAGCGAGCGAGCGTGAGGTGAATGCGGAGCTCTCAGGAAGGGCGCCGGCGGACGTTCACGATCGTACCGTGCAGGAGGATCTGAATACTTCCGTCGTCGTGTTTCATCCTGGACGTTGGGATGTGTTTTTAAGAATTCTCCGGGAACTCTTCAGACGTCCGGCTGAAATCGGTTCCTCCAGGTTTCAAAGTGATGGTTTGTAACTTAAAAAAGAAAAGCCGCCGTATTTCGGTCTCACGCAGTCGGGGGCGCGAGCGGCCTGAAGCTGATGGTCGCGTGTCCGTGTCAGCGCGGCCGAAGCGCTCTGAATGTAACGTGTTTGTTTCCTTCGTGTTTTTAAGCTGCTGCGACACGTCAGCGGGTGTCGCAGACAGTCCGGATGTTATTCACTGACTAATGTAATTTAATAAACATAAAAGAATAATGATGTCTGAGGTATTTGTCTCCCTGTGGGGATGGTTTCCTGAGTTTCCTGTCACATTAAACATCTTCAGATGTGACATTCTGGTAAACCTCCAGCCTCAGTCTGTCTGGAGAAGTTCCTCCGGGTGCAGGAATGTCAGCAGATGGAGATCAACTTAACTTTATTGTCCTCAAAGGTCAACTGGTGATGAAGCAACACATCAAAATCAGACAATGGAAAACTAAGCACAACAAACTGAACTGACCACCGCGATCAGCGCTGGTGTCCAAGATCTCAGGGTCTGGATCAGTCTTCAGACCTCGGAGGGGTTCCTGCGGTCCGACACCCAGAACAAGAACTCAAACACTCAAAGAAAGTGTGTGTTGGTAACTCGGTGAGTGAGAAGAGTCTGGAGGTCGTGGGTTCACCTCTGCTGGGTTTTATCTTCAGCTTTCACAGACAAATTAACAGAGTTGACACGTCCTGGTCTCGAACCAGCGACCTGCAGCAGCACAGCCCGTTTCTCACGGCGCCAAGCTGCTGCTCCACAACATGAAGGTTCCCCTGAGGGTTCTGCTGCCTGACGAGTCCTCCTGAACTCAACTGACATGCGGCTGAGAACACGAGGCCTCGTTATCAGGCGTCTGTGGTTTGATCGCAGTCAGCTGCTCATCTGAGGAGCTTCTGGTCTTTCTGGGGACGACTCCTGAAGCGCTCATGTGAGTGACCATGATGGGAAAACCTTCAGCAGGAACATCTGTCTTCTTTGAGACTTTGTGTTATCTTCAGTTGTCCTGACAGCAGCGCCGCATTTGAAGCCTTTAATCTAACCTGGACGTTTGAGTCCTAGTTAACCTTCTATGATCCTGCGCAGGAACATTTAAATCATTGTTACATACAGTTTTATTTTATATCTACTAAACTGACACAGGTTTGGAGGCTGAAGCTGATTTTGCAGAAGCAGAAGCGCATTTTACACTTTTACAGTCGTGGAGTTTGTATTTCACATTTAACTCAAAGAACTCATGTACAAAGAAAGAAGAACGTCAACGTCTCAGACGGGCCGGGGTGCGTTTCAGACCGGGATGAGGTTTGTCTGTGCACCTGAAGGTGAGGAGCGTCTGGAGCGGGGCGGATCCGTCAGTCCTCATCCGGAAACTCTCCGCTCATCTGCAGGGAAAAACAACATTTTCGTCTTCCAGGTTTCGTGATGTGTTTGTAGCAGATCTGTTCATGACACTTCACAGGTAAGAAGCTTTGATTACTCAGACGAGCTGTTCAAACCCGAGTTTTATTAAAAGTACAAAAACCTAACAAGCCCGTCGAGCACCAACACGACGCTCCGCCGCGGGTCAGGATGGACGGAAACTCACGACATGACCGACTTCCTGGTTTTCAAAGTGTTTTGAACTTCTCTGAAAAAAAAAATTACCCAAAAACCAATAAAAACCAAGTTTGGTTTATCTCCTCGGCTCCTTTCCTCTCTCCTAATTTCCTTTCTTACATTCTCATCTCCTTTCTTGTCTTCATCGCCTCTCTTCTATCCCCATCTACTTTCCTGAGCCCTAATGTCCTTCCCCGTGTCCTTTCCTCGTCTCCTTCCCTGTGTCCTCGTCTCCTCTGTCGTCTCCTTTCCTCTCTGAAATTCATACAGAAGTTTCATATAAATGCGGTTTGAATCAGATTTGGAGAAATGGGGTTTTGGAATGTTGTTTTTACTTGTTCAGACTGTCATCAAATCCAGCCCGATCCGATTGGAATTCAAGTGCAAATCCGATTTGAGCTGGCGGCGTGACGACGGCCTGCAAGTCCTGCTTCTCCAGAAATCAGTTTATTTAAATTGTTGGTGACATTCTGAGTTAAGTCCTTGTGCTTCTGTGAGTTCGTTAGTTGGATTAAAAACTGATTTAAAGTCCATTTTCAGTTGTTTCAAACAAGGTTCGACTACGTTTGTTCATCCGCTCGCAGACGCAACACACATCTGGGTCACATGACCTCATGTTTAGACCGGCAAGATTCAAGAATGACAAACAGACGGGATGTGATTTTAGACGTCTTTTCATGTAATTCGACGAAAAGCGAGGTTGGTTTGACAGTTCAAACATTTTCATGAAAACAGAGAATCTATGTTCATTTTAGTCGACAGGAACCAACTTCAGAACCTGAGCTCTGGTTTAGGTTACGGAATCAAACCCTTCTGCTCCCGTCCGTCCTGAAGATGCTTCGAAGTCAAACATTGAAGTTTAAGATCAAATCCAGCTTCAAACCAACTGGAAACCAGAGCCAAACCACATACGAACACAAGTCCACAAAACCAGAATCAAACCAATCCAGAGACCTTTTCAAGCAGTGTGAACGGGTCCGTCGTGGTCTGAACGAGATGGTTTGGACAGAAGGTGGCACAGCGGCGGTGTTCATGTAAAATGTTAAAAAACAACAATCATCATTTACATTCAGAACTGAAGCTTTGTGTTTAAGTCTGGCTCCTTGTTGGACAGCTGAAGCATGCTGGGAGGATGCATGCAGTGCAGGGAGTTTAACAACTACTGCAGGAAGTGACATGCACTGAAACTCACAGCATGTTTAGTAGAGAAACGGGAATGTACCTGATGGTCAAACTCTCCCAACTCCATTAGATTACTGGTCTGAAACCAGAGCAAGAAGACAGACATCACCAAGCAGTATTCAGAACCCCATGTCCAACTACCGCTTTCTTTACATCTCTGCAGACTTCCGTAAATCGACTTCTGGGTCAATCGTGTGATTCAAGTTATTGTATTTTTACACGGTGGTTTCAGTTTTACTAAGACAATAAAATGTACACGCGTTGTTCTGTTGTTGACGACCTTTTTGTTAATGACGACGTCCCTCAAGGCTCCTTACCGGGGCCACTTTATTTTCTCCACATTCACTATTTCATCAGACGAGTGGTGGAAACCAGTTGCTTCCATTTGAGATGCTGTATCGCGAAGACGAGCAGAGATCCGTGTTGTAGCCGTGTTGAAGTCCAAACATCTTCACCCCGTCTCTCTCCACAGAGGTGCCCCAGGGCTCAGTGCTAGGACTTCTTTTTGTAATATACAGCACCAGTCTGGACATGACTATCTGCTCACATGCTTTCTCTTGTTGCTATGCAAAAAAACCCAACTGTACCCGTCATTCCTACCAGATGACTCCATGGTTTCGGTACGGATCACCACCTGCCTCTCCGACGAACACCACCCTCAGCTAAACCTCACTCCAGGACTGAACTCCTCTTCATGTCTCGCACCAAGAGTGGTGAGGAACTTGGAGTCACGGATGATCGGTTGTCCTTAGTGACCACATTGCTGCGATCTCTCGTTCATGGCGCTTTGCGCTCTACAACATAGGGAAAATCAGGTCTTACCTAAGTCAGTATGCCAGTCAACTCTTGGTCCCGCCTTGATGACCATAACCCTCCCTCTCCATGCTGACTTTCCAACAGGTGTCCTGAAACTCTTCCTGATAATCCAGAACATCAGTGGACTGTCTGGTTTTTAATCTACCCAAAAGGCTCATGTAAGGCTGCTGCTGGTTACCAGTTTTAAGTTCATGTCACTAAAGCTTTTTATTCAACTCCATAATAGCTTAAACGTCCATTCGACCACTGCGCTCTTGGCTAAATGTGTGCATTCAAGTGGACGTAGTAAACGAGGTTCCTGTCGATGGTTTGCCGAGACTCACGGGTTTGCAGGAGGACCAGCATGTAAACCAGCAGAAGTTTGAAGCAGAAACTCACCACGGCATCGATGTCTCTGGGTCCGACGTACTGCTCCAAAGCCTTGTAGTCATCAGGAGACATGGGCATCATGTTGTCATGCAGTCTGGACGGATGTCTGGACCAGATGAGCATTAATCAGTCTGCCGCTCAAGAAAAACACACCTTCTTTAAAAGCCACTATTTGCAATATCAGCTCTGACCACAAGGGGCATAAAGATCTGCTGTGTCGGCAGAAGGGATGGTCCTGCACGTCTTGTAATACCACTTTGGTCCAATAGAGGTGTGCTTTGTTGTGTGTTACACATGTGTGAGAAGACCTGGACTCCCCCTTGGTGACGCCCACAAGTTTTGGATTCAGACCCTAGTGGTTGGTAGAGGAACTACACGTTACACTGATTGTTGCCTCCCGGTTTTATGCCAGACGGCTGACAAATAAACCTTTTGCGACCTGCTGCCCCGTGTGGTCTTGGGTGTTATTACTACATAGACTGGCTTTAACAGGATTGTGTTTATGTTATTGGCACCTACACTTCTGAAACGGATATGAGCTCCGTCTTCATGTAACCACTCTTTTCCATCTTGTCCACATCCATCGGCTCCGGATCTGCAAGGTGATCAAAACCATGAGGTTTTTCTGTTCAGACACGTTCACCAGCTGAAGGAGATGCGTCGGCAGCTGTGTAACTTACTCTCTGGAGGTTTGGTGGGGTAGTACTTCCCAAACGCTTTGTCTTTGGGGATGGCGGGGTACAGGAAGCGCAGCGGGTTCTCCGGGATGTTTTCAGCCGCCATCACCTTGTAGGTGCGGATGATGTCGGGGAGGGAAACGGCGGTCAGCTCCTTCTTGGTGTACGGCTCCACCGAGTGGAAGACCGGCTTGTCTGGTGGAGAGATAAATGGCAAAATTCACGCCGCCTTCAAGCGTGATACAAACGACTAAGAGCGGTCCGTGTCAACCGCTCGTATCCAGCTGGAGATGCCATCCCATGAAACGCATCCATGTGGGAAGTGAAGGAGGGTCAAGGCACTTTAAAAAGCTGGACAAAATCTGAATGAGCGGTTTGCAGTGTTTTACCGTGGACGTGTGCTCGATCCAGGTGAAGGTGATGGCTCCCTCCCGGCCTCTCGCTGAACCTGAGCAGGAAGGTTCCCGGACATTTGTCGCTGAGCAGACCCTTCTCCCGCTCCTTACTGATGAAGCCCATGATGGAGCTGCTCGCAGGGTTACAAGAACAAGCGTTCAATTTCGATCCGTCGTCTCCGGAAAGGTTACAGCGGCGCGGAGACAACGCTCACCCGTCGTTCCACAGGGACAGCAGGTGTCTCTTAATCAGGTCCAGGATTCCTTCGATCCACAGCCAGAAAGGGAACGTTTTCTCGTTGGAGCTCTGCTGCTGGACAAACAAGACTTTAGGTTCAGTTCAGCTCACCTCCCAACTGTCCTGCAGAGCAGCTGCAGCTCACCTTGCAGAACTTGGTCCAGGGGATCAGTCCTTCTGGGTTCCTCTGGGCTTTAGCTCC